>OV788324.1:8171347-8440457 GCA_928718305.1 Tetramorium bicarinatum | reverse complement strand
TTGTTATTTTTATTTAATTTTATGTTATCGTAATGTAATCGTATTAACAAATATTGAAAAATTGAAAAAACTAAAAAAATTATAATTAAAAAATTTAAAAAAATTAAAAAATAAAAATTATAAATTAAAAATTAAATAAAAATAACAAATAAAAATAAAAAAATAAAAATTTTTAATTTAAGAAATAATTAAAAAAGAGGGATGCCAAGCTCTCAAGATAAGCTACAAGAATATGTAATGAAAAATGGGGAGTTCCATTTAAGAAATTGAAGGTGACCTTCACGTGATCATCAAATGATTATCCAAGGTCAAATTGATAGTACTATCTTATGTCCCCCTCGAAGTAAAAAAACTTTTGTATAAAACATTTTTCGATTTAACGCAGTATTTCTGAGATATTTGAGTGGGTCCTTTAAAATGAGACACCCTGTATGTACATGATACATATATTCACATATATGTACTGTATATACACTCTGTATGTACATTCTTTGTACATACATGTACATACATTCTGTATATACATTCTTCCTACATATACGCATACCATGTATGTACATACATACATTCTTTGTACATACGTATATGTACTGCTCCTCATTAATTTGTTCCACTTTCTTAACGAGTTTATAGGATATGACATTTTATATAAACTCGCTAAGGAAATGGAAATAATGACAGCAAACATATCTTGATGAACATACTGATGAAGAAGTGTACTTTGTACTTACTTATATACATTTCCAAGTGAATTTTACTTACGAGAAAGCTTATGATCTTATGCGTCGCCTAGCGGCGAAATTTACACGAGTATTACACATTTTAGAAGTATTAAATAACTTTTACTATAATCTTATATAAATCAATTAATACTAGCCAAGGGGAAAGTGCCTTAAGACATGTAAAGAACTCATAAGCTACTAATTAAGATTAAATACGGGTATATTTAAAAAGTTTCATATAAATACATTATACATATATGGCACAAATTAAAATTTAATTTAGATTTTTACATAATCTAAATTAAACCTTTATAAGGGTTTAATAAAAAACTGTGTCTTTATTAAAAACTCCTTAATATTTTATTAAGTTTTAAATAAATTTGTATAAAAACTATATTAAATTTAAATTCTTTTTCGCGGGATACCGTATATACCCTCATGTATATACCGTAGTATATATATGTACATACATTTGGCATTAAATATTGTATATACATATTGAATACATCGGTAAATATACATGTTGTGTATTATTATGTATATTCAAATTATATATACAGGGTGGGCCAAAAGTCTGGATACACCCTAATATCTCATAAACTATGCACTTTAGAAAAATATGTTTCAGACAAAAGTTATAAGGCTTAAAAAGACGCATTTAATGATAGTCATTTGACCTGGGATGGCGTTGTTAAGGTCACGTCAAGGTCAACTTAATTTTTTTAAATGGAACCCCCTACTTTTTATTTCAGATCCTTGTAGGTTATGTTGAAATGTTTTCAAAACGCGTATAATAAACGCTTTTCCGATGAGAACTTCACGAGTTATGAGTCTTTAAAATTCAAGTACCGCCGGCATTAGAGTTATCCAAGATGTACCACGTGGAGGTTGCTCGATCAGATTTACATCTCTTGTGCGTGCGTGCGTGCGTGCGTGCGTGCGTGCGTGCGTGCGTGCGTGCGTGCGTGCGTGCGTGCGTGCGTGCGTGTGTGATTCAGATCAGGACCCTGAGGTTCGTCACTCCCCCAGTATTTTTTGACTCCAAACCCTCTGCGTTACATGTGTGTGAGTTTGTTCGCGCGTGTCCACGCGCGCGTGTAAATGATTGAGCGAGCGAGCAAACAAATGATCGAGTGAGTAAGTGGTCGAGTGAGTGAGGGAACGAGTGAGTGATCGATTGAGCGAGTAATCGAACGATTGAGCGAGTGAGTGAGCGCGCGGGTGTACGAGTGAATTAGCGAGTAAGTAAACAAATGAACGTGAATTATAATAAATGTTCGAACTGTTGACCTTGTACAGCTCGACAATGACCTAATCGGTAATAAAAAGCACTACAAACGTTTTCCAACGTTTCAGGCATAATTAATGCCACTTCGGTAATGATTCGGTGTCGTAACTCATTTAAATTTCGAGATTTAGTTTTGTAGACTCGATCTTTTAAATGACCCCAAAAGAAAAAGTCTAAAGGAGTCAAGTCAGGTGAACGAGGTGGCCACTCGATCGCTCCTCTCCTTCCTATCCATCTTTCAGGAAAAGTTTCGTTTAAAAAATTTCGCACTTCTAATCCGAAATGTGGAGGAGCACCATCCTGTTGAAACCAAACAAAATTTAAATCAAAAATATTTCGAATACCAGGAACAATGTCATCTCGGAGCATAGTCAGATACTTGTCAGCTGTTAGAGTTCCATCAATAAAGAATGGCCCTATTATGTGCGTTCCCGCTATTCCCGCCCATACATTTAGTTTCTGTGGATATTGGGAGTTTGCTTCTTTCATCCAATGCGGATTAAAATCATTCCAATATCGACTGTTATGCCTGTTTACTGTACCGTCTAATAAAAATGTTGCTTCGTCTGAAAAAACAATTTTATTCATAAGATCAGGCTGTTCATCAATTTTCTGCATCATAATTTCACAAAATTCTTCCCGACGATCAAAATCACCCGCAATTCTTGAACAAGATTAATTTTGTATGGGTGAAATTTTGCATTTTTGAGAACACGACGAATGGATGTCGTGCTCGTGTCATGTGCCTGTGAGGCTTTTCGGACAGATAATTGAGGGTCTTCTACGAATGATTGTAATATCTCTATCGAGGAGTTTTCATTTGTAACGGTCTTAGACCTGATCTTTGCCGATCTTTAACGATTCCTGTATCTCGAAAACGCTGACACGTTTTCTGAACAGTGGCTGCAGAAATCTGTTGACGATCAGCTCGAAACTCAATATTAAATAATTCTCGGACTTCTTTAAAGGATCGCTCGCGATCTCCGTATCCTCGCATCATCAAAATAGTTATTCGTTCTCTTTCGGTAAGCGCCATTTCAATTAAATCCGTGAATTACAAACGTAATGTCTTGTTTATTGAAAATTCTTTAGTTGGAGATATCTTAGACCTACTCGATCTTTATCGATCCTAAATCTTGAAAACTTCAAGTGTAACTAAGCAAGTTAGCGAGTTAGTGAGCGAGTAAATGAACGAGTCAGTGAGTGACAGTGTGGCAAATTGTCCCACGCGGCTGCAGGTCCCACGAGGCTACGCGTAGGAGTAGAGTGGGGGTAACTCGTACACCCGCGCGCTGACTCACTCGCTCAATCGTTCGATTACTCGCTCAATCGATCACTCACTCGTTCCCTCATTCACTCGACCACTCACACGCACACAAGAGATGTAAATCCGATCGAGCAACCTCCACGTGGTACATCTTGGATAACTCTAATGCCGGCGGTACTTGAATTTTAAAGACTCATAACTCGTGAAGTTCTCATCGGAAAAGCGTTTATTATACGCGTTTTGAAAACGTCTCAACATAACCTACAAGGATCTGAAATAAAAAGTAGGGGTTCCATTTAAAAAAATTAAGTTGACCTTGACGTGACCTTAACAACGCCATCCCAGGTCAAATGACTACTATCATTAAATGCGTCTTTTTAAGCCTTATAACTTTTGTCTGAAACATATTTTTCTAAAGTGCATAGTTTATGAGATATTAGGGTGTATCCAGACTTTTGGCCCACCCTGTATGTAATGTATATACATTAAATGTTGTGCACTGTTCTGTATAGACGTATGAAATACGTTAATGATAATTATAAGTATATAATATATAATGTACCATAATGTACATTCAAACGAAGCATATGAAATGTACATTCATTCTACATAGGATATTATTTTCACATAATGGAGAAAAAATGCATATACATAGAATGTCTAATGTTATGTGGGATATTACTAAAAAAAAAAATAGGGAGCACTTTTCACGTGCTAAAAAATGGATTATTTTCAAACTGCTGTAACTCGGCGACAAATTACACAGGCACACAAAAAAAAGCATTTTAAGGGGATCCTGTAGCCTTCCGCGTTACCAACAATTTTTGTAAACCCATATCTTTGTATTGCTTTCATAGATTGGAAAATCCTTTTACAGAATGAAAGTATAGGCATTAATATGTGTCTGCTCCGTAGTATTAATGCTGAAAACAAAAAAAATTTTTTAATAAGCTGTCAAGTCATGACAATATGTGCTTGACATAAGATCTCTGCAATCCGTATTTGCGAAATACCACTGAGTACACACATAGATTACATTAACAAACAACATAGAATTTTGTAAATTTCATTTCGACACGTAATTAAAAAGATTTGGGTTTACAAAAATTATGTGATGTATGGGTGCGTTATAGGTAAGGTTAGGTAAAGAAGAACGAATATATTTAATTTTCTTTTTCGTTTTTTATATGAAGTCGATACTCGTGTGGTTCATTTTTGCGTATACTATAATCCTGCAAAAGGACTTTGTATTCTGTAAAGCCAATTTGATAATTTATAATATTATAGCTTAGAATTCCCGCCTACATTATCGACCTCGATCGAATTCGAGCGTCGCTCTAGGATCCTCTTAAAGCTTAAACCTTCTTCTATCAAATTCTTTTTGCGGATTCTAATTATCTCCTTCCTTTACAAAACGGCAGAATGATGAAGCTTGGTTTGTCAAAATAAAAATTTTTAACACGATTTTGCTGCGTTACATCTGGTGTGCAAAAAGGCTACGAAATTCCTTCCGCGAATTAATAAACTATTACCGAAAGAAATGCGAACCATTCTCGGTAAGAAACACCATTAAAACCCAACTTCAATACGAGGAATAAAAGCCTCGTTTCACGACAAATTAAGAGATGTATTTTAGTTCTAATTAAAGTAATTCAGTGAATCGCGGAAGGATTTTTATCAATATTAAAAAGCGTTAATTGTTGAAACAATGATTGTAAGGTGTAAAATTGTATAGGTACTCAAATATATAATGTTACACTTAAATATCGAATATACATGGTAAATTCGAAATAAGAGATCACGGACTTAAATAAATAAGAACATGAACCCCGCGACAATAAAACACGTGATGGAGGGATGAAGACCATCATCCTCTCACCGCACCGACGCCGCGCGACACCACCAAGCGATCAGTATAAAAAGCCCACAGAACGGGGCTGATTTTCAGAAGTTTCCGGCTTTCTAACGAAAGACATCACCACCGGAATTCACGGTGAAGTCCTACTCCACCAGTAAGACTTAGTTTCCGTTCGGAATTTCGAACATAGTCGCCAGACGAAATATCGGACTTAGCTTCCACCCGAGATTTCGAACATAGTCACCAGACGAAATATCGAACTTAGCTTCCACCCGAAATTTCGAACATAGTCTCTGAGGGGAATATCATCCCAGACAGCACACGATATCCTATGGATATCCGTTTTATGTCCATTTCATGTCGGAATGTCCATGGACTTCATAAGACATCCATAAGATATATTTTTGGACACTCTTGGGATATTTAAAAATGGTCATGTTTACATATCCATAGTACATCCAGTTTAACATATTACGCACAACATGCTCACGTAAGTTTCACTGACGCCGCTAGGCGTCGCATAAGACCATAAACTTTCTCATAAGTAAAATTCATTTGAAAATATATATAAGTAATACTAAAGTAAAGTGTACTTCTCATTCAAATGAATTAATTTTTGAAACTGTAACTGTTCTATGACATTAGAGTTGGAACTTAAAAATAAGATGTGCAAAAATATCTTATTCTAAAACAATATTTTCGTACATAACTGTGTTTACTGGGTTGAATGATTTGTCATACAACATGTGAAATAATATCCTTATTGACTGTTTTATCATGTACATTTCACGTTCATATGAAATCCGAATATATATCCATCATCGCTAATTTATGTCCATTTGACATTTATCGAACATCTATTGGACATGTCAGGGACTAGATTACGTCCTCCATTTTCATAAACAGATGTTCCATGGATGTCCATAACTTATCTTATGGACGTAAAAAGGATATTTTAAGGATATTTTTAATGTCCTTAAAGGATATTTATAGGATGTTTTTTGGATATTTGTGTGCTGTCTGGGAAGGGGGGCAAACGAAAATTTCAACGGGGCATTCGTGGGCAAACGTATGCGAAAAGAAAATTTTGAATTTTCCAATATTGGGGGGCTAACTTCACACAGGTCAGGAACCGGGATAGACACAAGTCTATCTCCGCCGGCAATACCGGCTACCGACCTGACGATCCGTTCACCAGCCAATCCACGCCACGAGCACAAACTCGGGGTAGGCTTCGCCTATCTCCGTCGGCATCTAACCGTGCTCCAGCTAAAACCACTCGAACTTAGATCCGCAGCAAGGGGGACTTGCTGCCGTCGGAAGCAACCAACCTAAGAATTCCCGCGTCTATACCTGTCACCGTGCTCGTAATCGCCACGTGCGTTTATACCTGTCACCGCGCCCGAAATCGCCACGTGCGTTTATACCTGTCACCGCATCCGTGTAACTTAAAACCACCATGTGCGTTTATACCTGTCACCGCGTCCGTGTAACCAAACCCACTAACGCGTGCGTCTGTACCTGTTACCGCGTCCATGTAACCGACGGATTCTCCACATGCGTTTATCTGTCACCGCGTCCATGTAACCGAAAACCGACCGCGCGCCGATACTTGTCAACGCGCTTTACGAAATCGCGACTGGACATTACCAGCTATTGTAATTCGCGCCAACCAAGACCATAGGCGTATGGCCGCGCATACCTGTACATAGCATCTTTTTTTTATTATATTATTTTGTTATATCTTCATATTTTCTATATATCTTTTCATTATTATATTCTTATATCTTTATCTATTTTATATCTCTTTTCGAATTTCATTTGGTTATAATAAAGTTCTCTTTTTTTTATCAACTAATTTTGCATTCTATCCTTGTGCCGCTCTCCTGAACCTAAACACGCGAACCCGGCGCACCGACGAGCTAGTCCGTTGCGTGAAAGCTTAGGTCGTTTCAAAGTAGTGAGGAATCGCTTACAGATATGATTATATATTTATAATGTTATGATTATAACATATAACATCTATATTTTACAATTGTTAAGGGGATGCTGGACTGTTCTTTTTTACCAACAAAGATAAATAATTTTTGCATTCCTGCCAATTTTTTTTTTGGCTTTACAGAATTAAAAATCTTTTTACAGAATTAAAATACGCACTGAAATAAAGTAGGAGTGATAGATTTTACGCTGAAAAAGAGAGAAAAGTTATAAAAACATGTTTATTTACCTACAACATTATGGTTAGAATTGTTGACATGTAAATCCAACAGCTTCGTATAAAAATTTAGTAGGTTTTAGGCACAAAGCAATTATCAACCCTACTTTTTTGGAATGTCTACTTTAATCCTGTGAAGAAGTTTTTTAATTCTATAAAGCCAAAAAAAATTGGCAAGAAAGTAAAAATTTCGAATCACTCAGGCTTCAGATTGAAATTTTACAAGTACAAATAAATAATATTAATAAGTAATAAGTAATATTTTTGCGTGTACTTTAATCCTGCAAAAGAATTTTGTATTCTGTAAAGCCAATTTGATAATTAATAACATAATAGATTAAATTCCGGCCTACATTATCGACCTCGATCAAGTTCGAGCGTCACTCCAGCATCACCTTAAAACCTATGACAGAAATTTCATATGAAGTTGGCTTTAATATGAAACCATCAGGTGTTAATTAGGCCATCTATTGTAAATCCTTTAAAATTAAGTTTAGTACCCAATACATTTTTATATAGATGGACCATTTTAATCAATCCAATGAAATAACTCTTTAGGAAAGCATTTTAAAGAAAAATATTTCATATGAAAGTTGTACAGTTTTGAAGGAAACATAAGATAGTGTTATTGGTTTGTCTTTAGATAATCATTTGAAGATCATGTGAAGGTCACCTTTGATTTTTTTAAATAAAATCCTATATTTTTTATTGTATATTCTTGTAGCTTATTTTAAGGATCAAAGGGAGGAGAAAGTTAAAAAGTTTAGTTTTTCCAGGGTGGGAAATTCATCCGAACGAGGCCCCGACATAATCAAGATCGAACTTCACTTGGTAAGTTCGTTTAATTTTACGATTATGTCTTAGGGCCTCGTCCGGATGAATAATAATGTAGATGTTTAGAGCGATTTGCCGGTTTTCTATAAGGGCAGGAAAGCATACAAGAGTTTCGACTTGAATAAGATTAATCTATATTTAATCCGTACTCGTACATAAAGATGTTTCAGGAACGAAAAATATTAAGTACAAATTATACACAAACTCTATATATATCTGTATATATATAATTGTAACAATAGAACCCTTAAAATACGAAGGTGAACTCCTGAACATGTTAATTTTTCTTATGAAAAAACAAAAGAAAAATCAGGCAGACAAAATACTATTCGCAAACTCGTCCGGGTTCACTATTGGTCTATTATAAAAATTGGCAAATACCCGAGATGAGCCTGACCAACTGGCCACTCTATAAATACTATCGACAGCAACGCCTCTTTTTGCTGCTAACGAAGTAGATGCGTGTCGTGTGCTATGAGCAGAAAACGACTCGCTAACTCCACATTTTTGCAAAAATTCGCGAATCCATCTGCTAATTGTTTGTGATGAAACAGGCCCATAAGGGCGCTTATACGAGATGAATAAAAAATCGCAACCGTTGGAACGAAGGTTTGCGGTTCGCGAGATATAATGCTCTAAGAGCTTAAGCAGGCAAAGATTATCGTGGCCGACGAATCGTGAAAATACCAAGAGAAGCTGAGATCTCTCAGGAGCCGACGTTTTTATCCAATCTGGGACTCGAAGGAAAGCCCTTTCTGCATGAAAGGAGATTTGAGAAATTCTTAAAAGAGCCAAGATCTGGCAACGCTGCCCGGATGCAAGGGCTGCAAGTAACACCAATTTTTTGGTAACAGCTTCGAGGCTTAAATCCTCATGAGGAAACTGGTTTCCTAATTTAGTAATGACAGGTGACGGGTCCCACACGCAGTCATAACGAGGAAGGGGTGACTTAAGAACACTGGCACTTTTGCAAAAACGCTTCACCAGAGGGTCATTTCCAACACCATTCTCTGATCAAGAGGCACGGTAGTGTCTCGCGCGCCAAGTTACGCGTAGCGGGCTGCCGGGACACGGCCATGCCTTATTACGCGAGACGGCCTATTGAATAATCCTTCGATTATCGGATCTCATTAATGACTGAACCGATCTAATTCTAAGTAGGCTTAATCGAAAGCTTGGGATCAAATTATATAATCAAAGTGTTTTTAATTTTATTTTACGTGAACTACGAGCGGGGATATCGCGATGTAAAGTTCAAAATCGTAGAAAATGGGCAATTTTCATCTTTAAGAAACGTCGTCGCCCTAGCGAAAAATGTCCAGTTCGCTTTTTCGACGTAAGAGCGTCACTGTTACGCGACGTCTGCACTGACTGAGCTGCACTGCTGAACTAGTGCTGAACAGTGCAGTTATAACGAGAACCGACCCATAACCCTCAATATGTCATCTAACGGAGTTGGCGGCATCGGGGCATGCTTAGGGATTGTGCCAGGCGACCCCCGTCAACCGGGGTCTCCAGGTCGCGAACATCCAGGGGGATCCGCCACGAAACCGACGGGTTCGGTGGCACCAGGGAACGCGTAGGGACCGTCCCAGACAACCCCCGTCAACCGGGATGTCCAGGTCGCGAAGATCGCGATACAGAGATGCGCCATAAGAACCTACGGGTTCGGCGGCACTGGGGCACGCGTAGGGATCGTGCCAAGTGATTCCCGTCAACCGGGACGTCCGGGTCGCAAAGATCCTGACACAGAGATGCGCCACAAGAATCGACGGGTTCGGCGTCATCGGGGCACGCGTAGGGACCGTACCAGGCGATTCCCGTCAACCGGGATGTCCTGATCGCGAAGATTACGACACAGAGGTGCGCCACGAGAACCGACGGGTTCGACGGCACCGGGGCACGCGTAGGGACCGTGCCAAGCGACCCCCGTCAACCGGGATGTCCAGGTCGCGAAGATCGCGATACAGAGATGCGCCACAAGAACCTACGGGTTTGGCGGCACCGGGGCACGCGTAGAGACCGTGCCAGACAATCCCCGTCTTACCATAGCACAAAACAGAATCAAAATTGTGCACATACGCGTTACCTTTTAGCCCAAACGTGTACGTTGGCTATGTAGTTCATGTGCACATTTTCGTGATATTACTGTTTTCGTCGCCAATTATCAGATTCATGAATTCATACTTTTTAAATAGAATTATTATTTATAATATTAACAAATCCCATTTTGACATGAAAAGTAGACGTAGCGAAATGTTTTTTAAATAATATTTTGTAAAAACATAGAAACATCGAAATAATCGACGTCGAGATTCTTTCAAATCGCACGAAAAATCTATGTCTCAAAAAAGATATAATAATTACTACAAAATGTGTGAAATCCTAACAAAATTACTTTTTCAAAAAAAGGTACAAAAATGCGCCAAGTATACGCGCTCAAAAAACGCCTAAAAAATTACGCCTTAAAAAAGAATCCTTCTACAAAACTACGCCTCAAAAAAGCCTAAAAAAAGAACTCTTGTATTAATTACCTTTGTACAAAAAAAGTTTTTCCTACAAAAAATGTGATATCAAGGAAATGCGCCAACTATAAAAATGGATAGTTTATAATACTCTTTGGTTAGTGTTTATAGTCTGTAAGAAATGAAGGAGATAATATAAAGCAAACAAATAAGTATTTTTATACAAATAATTATTTTAATACAAATAAATATTTTAATATATAAATATTTAAATACTATACATAAATCTTTTATAAATAAATATTTGATCGCACGCACGCACGCACGCACGCAGTGAGAGAGAGAAAGAGAGAGTTAGGCAATTAAGATATTTATTCAGTATGAAAGATAATAATTTTAACACATAATTATTTGAATACAAATAAATTTTTTTTTAAATACTTGGCGCCGCCAAACCGAATAAATGTCTTAATTGCTTTAATATGTTAACAATAATTTATTACTAAATTACATACTAACTTATCAACTATGATAACAATAATTTATACATATACGTAGGAGGAGGAAAATACGAAAGACACACATGCACACGCACAAACGCACACGCACACGCACAAACACATTAAGAGAGAAAAGGTTAGACAATTAATTTATTCCGGTTTGGCGGCGCCAAGTATTTAAAAAAAATTTATTTTATATGTATTCAAATAATTATATGTTAAAATTATTATCTTTCATACCGAATAAATATCTTAATTGCCTAACTCTCTCTTTCTCTCTCTCACTGCGTGCGTGCGTGCGTGCAATCATATATTTATTTATAAAAGATTTATGTATAGTATTTAAATATTTATTTATAAAAGATTTATGTATAGTATTTAAATATTTATTTATAAAAGATTTATGTATAGTATTTAAATATTTATATATTAAAATATTTATTTGTATTAAAATAATTATTTGTATAAAAATACTTATTTGTTTGCTTTATATCATCTCCTTCATTTCTTACAGACTATAAACACTAACCAAAGAGTATTATGAATTGTCCATTTTTATAGTTGGCGCATTTCCTTGATATCACATTTTTTGTAGGAAAAATTTTTTTTGTACAAAGGTAATTAATACAAGAGTTCTTTTTTTAGACGTAGTTTTGTAGAAGGATTCTTTTTTAAGGCGTAATTTTTTAGGCGTTTTTTGAGCGCGTATACTTGGCGCATTTTTGTACCTTTTTTTGAAAAGATAATTTTGTTATATAAGAAAAACGACCGTGTGGTATTCAGGTAGAATAAGAACCAACCGAAGCAAGTTCTATCGAAAGAAAATCAAGAACTTGTTTTGGCAATGGAGCAAACGGCGAATAGTTATTTCGACGACAAAACTGCCATCACGAACAAAGAGGGCGGGCGTATTGCTTCACCGTCGAAAGGGCCAACGAGGCCATAAGGATTTCTATCGCCGTCTCCGATACTTGCTGTCGTCTAAACGCCTCCCGGATAATCTGGAACCCCCAGGGATAGCATCTTGTGAGCTGGATGTCCGGTCTTAAGAAGAGAAAAAAGCAAATTGTCAGCGGGCTTTAAAATAAGAGGGACGGATGCAAGTAATCGACTAAAGAGCGGAAACCAAATTTGAGACGACCATCAAGGGATAACCAAAACTCCCTCCGCCCCTTCTTCAACTGTCTTCCTAAGGATACGAGGAATTATAATAAATGGGGGGAATGCATAGAAATAAAGATCTTTTCAAGAAAAAGTAAAAGCGTCTATTGCTATGGAGCCTGGGTCAGAGTGCCAAGAGGCGCATTGGTCACATTTTGCATTCAAAATGGACGCAAAAAGATCGACATCAAAGGGACCAAATTTTCTAAAAATTATATCAAAGGCATCCCCCGATAAAGACCACTCGGCGTCTATATTTAAGCAGCGAGATTCCTCGTCGGCTATTTTATTGTCAATAGATGCAATATACGAGGCAAAACTAAAGATGTTTCTTTGCTCACACCATTGCCAAATCTCTCTGAAAATATCTGAGAGACGTTGGTGTTTTATTGAGCCAAATTGACCGATTGACATAAGAAAGCGCTGTGGCGTTATCTAATCTCAGCAAAATCTCGCAATGGGATAAGCCGGAAGCGAAACATTTCAGGCCATAAAAGGCGGCCAACAGCTCCAGCTCGTTAATGTGACGAGAGCCATCCTCGCTGGACCACCACCCGTGAGCCCGCTCAGAGCCACAGCAAGCGCCCCAGCCGGTCAAGGAAGCGTGAATCTCGCAGACATATTGGCCAAAATAAAACTTGTTGGCGTGATCGCGGTCCAATAAAGCTCTGTGCCACCATGAAAAATCCTCCTGAAGAACTTGAGGAATATCCATGCTAGCGTTGTAATTACCACTTGCAGAAGCAAGGGCGCTAAATTTTTCCGCTTCGAGGCGCTTTGTATGAAACAAACTGTAACGAAAGGCTGGACAAACTGAAATTAAAGATCCGATCAGGGAAGCAAAGTCTCGTATGGAACTGCGCAGCTTTTTTGAAAAATCCAGCACCAAGCGCAATAGATTTTCCCTGCGTTTGTCCTCGGGGATTGACATGGCTTGCTGAACAGAATCAAAAATAAAACCAAGGTATTTCTTTACAGTTGAGGAGACTAAATCCGATTTCTTGAAGTTAATAATGAAGCCCAAAGAAGAAAGCAATTCTACGTGAGCATGTATGTTGTCCCGACAATCCTCTCGGGAAGTGGAGAATAAAAGGAAGTCGTCCAGATAGACAACCGAAGAAAATCCATGGCATCTCAGATAAGCAGTTACCGGGCAAAGAATCTTAATAAAAATAAAGGGCGCCGTGGAAAGACCAAAGGGAAGAGCGGAATAGGCATAAATTACGCCTCTCCATTGAAAGCAAAGAAATCTGTCATCAGGATGGATCGGCACTAGCAAATATGCATCCTCCAAGTCCATGGTCGCCATATATGTTCCTGGAAGCAATAACTGTACCACGGTTTTCCAATCTTCAAGCTTAAAATGCGGGGGCGATAAGAAAAACATTTAGATCCTTTAGATTCAAGACAAGTCTTACGTCTCCAGAAGATTTTTCGATCAGAAAAAATGAAGAGAGAAACTGATTTGCAGATGATTCAACGACCGTAATCGCGCCTTTAGTCAAAAGGCGAGCGATCTCTTCGTCACAGTGAAATGCGGTCGAATGTGAAAATTTAGGTTCCGCTAAAAAAGACCTAGCTGGAGGAGAGGTGAAAAAAAGAATCCTGTAGCCCCGAACTGCTTCTAGGACTACCGGATCCGACGTAATACTCTCCCACTGATCTACAAATCTTCCGAGTCGACCCGCGGTTCTTACCGAGTCTAACGGCGATGAGAGCGAGAACGAGGTCTCCTCGATTTGTTGTCCGAGCGACGAGCCCCTGCCTGGCGCGTCGTCCTTGGAGAGTCCGAGCTGCAGGGGCTTTTCGGTTTTCCGACTGCCGCACAGGTTGATTTTTTCTCAGAGTTTGTTACCCCGAAGGAATCGTGGCTTTAGGAAGTGGGAGAACCGCCTTCTTCAACTCTTTAGCGGCTTTTTCGCAAGCCTGCGCGTCCTTTAATTCCTCCGTAAATAGGGAACCAAATAACCATTCATCGATCGCCGCTGTATCCGCAATCGTTTTCTCCATTATGCTCGGTTTAATGAAGGCTCTTCTGGCCAGAGAAAGGTTGTGTTGGTGATCCGCAAGTAGGCGAATCACATCGGCCATCTGCAGCAAAGCGTCGCGACCTCTCTCCGGGAGAAGATCTGAAATATCAGATTTCATGATCTCCGATAACCCTGAACTAAGGGCTCTTAGACAAGCCGCAACTTGTTTCTGCTCTCGCATCTGATGCTCGTCCCGCTTGATCGCAGATGAAGATGACTTGAGAGGCGGATCCAAAATTTTATTGAGCTTCGGACCTAAAGCTGCTAATTCGGCTTTAGCCTCGTATTTCTCAAGAAGCTGAGAGCGTAAAGTCTCTCCGATGCCTTCTCGAACAGCTTTTCGAATAAATTCGAAAAGCGCTGGCTCCCAGGATGAGTTGACCGGAGGCTGTGCAGGCACTGCAAAGAACACGTCCGCCAAAGACGGCGGGGCCGGAGCAGGCATGGCTTCATCCGTCTCATTGTCGTTCACAAACGTGACGAGCAGGACGCCTCCTGTTGCTGCGCACCAATAGGAAAAAACAATCTCAGAAAGAGAGAGTCAGCGAGAGTACAGATTAAAGGAACAATCCGCTATGCCCCCTCTTTGCCAAATTTTTATAAAATAAAAATGAGGGTTAACAAAAGGACATACCTGGTTCATAGCCCCGGTCCTCCTGGACCGTCTGTCCTTGTTTATCTGTCTCATGATTTGGCGAGGACGCCCCAACCTCGATTAAATTACGACGATTGAGCTGTGTCTCGGGAAGCGCAAGAATCCTCTGCACCGTGGCCTCGCCTACGAGTGTCGAGCTCAGTTTTTGGGATGAGGTACGAGATGAAGGTGAATTTTCCTTGTCGTGAGACTCGTTCGCACGAGATCGGTCAGATCTGTAGAAACAATCGTGAGATCGCGACCGATTGCGAGATCGGGAGCGGTCTCTCCGATGCTTACGATATCTCGGAGACCGAGAACGGTGATTACGAGAATGTTTTCCCATAGTCTGAGAAAATGTACACCAAAAATCCGAAACTCTTGAATGTGAATGTGTTGACTTTATGGCAACAGAAACTGTAAAAAATTTATGTAAAATTGATAAATTGAACGAACTTACCTGAAGTGAAGTTTGATTCTAATTATGCTCGACTCGTCCGGATGGATAAGTATAGTGCGCTCCCCTGCGCTATACTCAACAGGCGTTTTAAAGCAAGTAAAAACGCATACGCTGTCCGCTCTCGGCTGCGCAAACATGGACTGCGCCCTCGTTGGCTCTTCATATTTTAAAGACATAAATCTGATCTAACGGAATGGGAGGGTGGGAATTCCATCCGGACGAGACGAGCATAATTAGAATCGAACTTCACTTCAGGTAAGTTCGTTCAATTTATCAATTATGCAACGTCCGGATGGATAAGTGTAGATTTTTAAAGCTCAGATTTATGGGCCAGAGATAAAAGTTGCTAACCAAAGCTTTATCCGTTTGCGTAATTTTACAGCTTTTAAGATTTGAAAAAATTAAAAAATTCTATTTGATAATAGAAAAAAGAAAATAGAAAAAAGGAAAAAAGAATACTTAGGCAAATAACATCGAGATTACGGATACCTAAAAATATTGGAATGGAAGGAGAGGTCCGTGATTAACGGACAATTATAGACATGTACAAAAAATTCTTTGAGAGTATATTTCTGAGGATATACTCCAGCCAGCAGTACGTTGAAATCTAACAATACTAACTCTTATACAAGACTATGGAAGAAATTAATGCATGGCATATAGAAAAAACCGAAAAGAATGTACTATCCATGCTCTACGCGCTTAGCTCCGCTTTAACCCAACGTCCTAGAGTTTGGGTGGAGGCTAACATATGAAGGGTGACTGCTTCAGAAGGTTTAAGTCTTATTGAGACTTGATAACTAACAAGAAAAAATAAAATAAAGTAAATTGAAAATTAGGTTCTGAATGACCACGGGTGTTTGCATTCTCTGTGCAGTCGTAATCGCTAGCAAAACCATCAGCTTTCTTAAAATAATTTCAATTGAGAAGTTCTTATAAAAATAACAAGTAGTTAGATAAAACATGCCCACTAATAATAAATTCGTGGGCGTTGTGATTTTAAGACCTCCCTACAACAGAGATTTACTCACCAAAAAGAGTCCATCTCATCGGCAGTGAAAAAATAAATAATTGATCGATAGATATATAATAGCGAGTAAGAACTGATATCCAGTAAAAAATTAGATAACAATTGTAACATCGCCGTAATTGTTATTAAAATAAGCGAGGACACTTGAACCGATTCTTTTTGTAAAAATAACAATACAGCCCATGAATCGAACGACTGAAAGTGAGATGATTAAGTAAAGGACACCCTAGTTAAGCTGTCCACCAAAAGGCGACCACAATCTCCTCCGTACAATCGGTGATTGTAACAATTTTAAACTAAAAATAAATGAAGGAAATACCTAAAAATAAATTCTCTTCAATCTCGTAAAACAACATCGACAAACTGAGCCAGCAGATAAGACGAAGACCATTCAAACGACAAAGTAAAAGAGTCAAGAGAAAAAAAGATTAAGAAAAGGACTTAATCCTATCGAAAATGTCCTATTCTGAGCAACAATCTGTTTCTTTCGAAAAAATCTCTGAATCGGTAATTGTTTTGAAAGAATGCACAACAAGAAAGTGGATAGATCTCAGTCTGCGCGTCAATCTCAAACTTTTTGAAAAATTAGAAAAATAAAGTTTCAATTGAATCCAATCAATTGGTATAAGAAAGTGCTGCAAAGTTATATATTCTTAAGAGTGTGTCGAACTCTGAAATTGTGAAGCAAAACCTTCTAATCAATAGAAAATTGACAAAGGTTACAGATAGATAATCTGATTCTGTTAGTCTTTGTAGGCCATAAGCCCTGAGTGCGAAAATCATCACAACTTGCACCTTAATCTGACAGAGAAGCATCTGTAAACAGCAACACGGGCAGAGTTAGAATTCAAAATAATTTAGGAGACCTTTCTCACTTAAAAAGATCTGAGGTATCCTCGGAATTGGAAACATGATTTCCACTTCGAAGTTGATTTCCGCGGCTGAGAATTTATATATTCGTAAAATATTTTTCTCTCTTAAAGATTTTAGCGTACCTAATACTGTAATGCACTGCTAGACAAACCGGAATTAACGAGGCAATGAAACTCGATTGAGTAATACAAGAATTCTTGTTCAAAAATGAAAAGGTTAAATTAAAAAATCTATTCTTTTCTTTTTAGAAAACGAGAGCGAAAATTGTTTAGTCTCAACAATCGAGACCAAAAAACAGGAAGACCTGCCGGAATGCATACACATCTCAGAACACTAGCCAGAAATACCAAAGAGGATACGAGGCTAATTAATGTGGAGATGTTCTCTGTGCGCTGCTTCGTGCGTTCGATCACTCACGTGAGGTGACACGCACCCGTTGTGCGGATGGACGAGCGAGCAGCTCTGGTGGAGGAGCCGCGTGTCAATCTTGCCGACGGCATGCAAAAACCGGTCGGCGACACAAGATAATCCTAGAACTCCTCTTAGATATTTGATCATAAAGAGAAGTGATACAAAATGGCATTCACGACCAAAAACAGGATCGATTGCCTTTCCAACCTGAGATCAATAATCTTAAAGTGGCAAATGTGCCCTCCGACTTCAACAAGCAAACCATGGGTTCAACTTTCTGGAGGGAGAAAAAATTAAAAAGAAGCCTATAACCGGAAATGACCTGCAAAGGTCGTTAACGAGAATCGAACTCGGGCCGGTGGCTCTACAATCTGCTGCCACAGTTACTGCCCTGCATTAGCTAATCTGGTATCATCGGAACTGACTTCGTGCGCGCGACCATTCGTGTAGAATGAGCCGCGTCCGACGTCCCTATGGACGTGCGAGCAGCTCTGGTCCCACTCTCGTTACACGAAAACAGCAGTCCCTGCTCTGTATTTAGTCGTCTCGATCTTAAGCAGGAATTGGCGTGCTTCGATAGCTCACGAATGCTGTACGATGCCCTAGATCTCTTCGTCGCTCGCCGCCTCATCCTAGAAGCAGGAACACGGAAATTATCCGTCATGAAAGAAGAAACTTCCACACAATAAAAGAGAATGCGTTAACGATATCTCTCGATGATTGTCCCATCGCGGCAGTCTTCATGATCTCTTCACCAAAAGATCAATTATTGGAACGGCATTTGCTAAATTCTCGACCAATAACTAAAGAATAAAATATAATAAAATAAGGTATAAAATAGAACGGGTCGAAAATGAGACTCACAATGAGGCCCCTCGGAAAAAAAGATCTGATTCATCGCCGATCTTAGTAATTACCGAAACGAGATTCGAATCCGAGAGATTGTTGAGTTTCTGGAGATGAGTACTTCTAGAAAGCATAAGCTCGTGAACATTTGGTTTACAATTATGTTCATCTCTCTTGGCTATAGGTCAGGGATACGCAACTGGCGGCCCGCGGGCCGGATCCGGCCCGCGAGGGTTTCCAATCCGGCCCGCGACGTCCAGGCTTAATCCACGGAAAAATGAAAAATAGCTCACGCCCGAGGCCCAGCATCACCCGTGCGAGCACTGGCAGGCAGTGGTGTTACATCCTGTCTTCGCCAGATGCCGCATCTGGTAATATAGGTGGGGGAAATAGTGGAGATGGTCTCGTGACGCACACAAGCTACGTACCGTGTAGGTGAGCGCACGAGATCATCCCCTATTTCTCTCATCCATATTACCAGATACTACCGAGGACAGGGTCTAACACCACTGCTCAACTGCTGGCAGGCTGTATGATGAGTAGGAGAGCGTAGTCGCTGGACAGAGTATAGACATATCGTCTTTTGTTTCGCTTCCACAGATTCGACAATTTAAGGCGCAGAGAGTTTTGTGCATCATATGTACGCGATTCTCATTTGCATGCGTTATTTCCTTTAATACCGACTCGGTGAGCCGAGACCTATTTCAATTTTAATCTAGATCACAATATTGGACTGACCTTTATGAATTAGTTTTTATTGGAGCATTTTTTCGATTAACAAACATTACGAAAGAAAATTTTTTTCGGTGAAAGAGTGATGTATAGGAGACGGTATTGACTCTTCCAATTTCGTCAAAAATCTTTTCGCCCTATAGTTAATCTTTCATTTTTAATTCTACCTGGTTACGGAAAATATTTTATTTCGTCTTCACGATGTCTGAGTTAAAGCGTCGTAAGGTCGATTTTGAAAATAGAGTATTTCAAGAAAAATGGACTGAAGAGTTTTTTTTATTCTTCCATCCCATAAAGGTGCGAAACCGACATGTTTAATTTGCAATGAAACAGTTGCTGTATGCAAAGCAACAAATATGAGTCGCCATTACGAGACAAAGCATTTAGGAAAATATGACAAAAATTTTCCAAAAGGTTCTTCACTTAGAATTGAAAAAATTAATGCCCTTCGTGCATTATTTGAGCGCTCTCAAATAATAATAAAACGCTCGATGTCTGAACAAGAAAAATGCACGGAAGCATCTTTACGCGTTGCGTGGATTTTGGCCAAACATATGGTGCCATTTTCATATTCTGAAGTAGTCAAAGAATGCTTGTTACAAGTCTCAAATGCAGTTTTCGATAACAAAAAAGAAATAGCGGAAGTATTTAACAAAATTTCACTATCTCGTGACTCTACGATTCGTAAAACCGAAATTTGTGCAAGATGTGTTTATGAGAATATATTAACCGATCTCTCTAAAATACAGTTTTTCTCACTTGCGATTGACGAATCTACAGATATATCCGATGTAGCACAAATGGCTGTGTTTGTTCGCTATATTCTGGATAACAATTATAAAGAAGAACTTTTGACACTGTTACCATTACATGATCGCACAACTGGTCAAATATTGTTTCAACGTTTTCAAGAATTTATAAACAATAATAACTTGTCGTATCAAAAAATTCTTTCTATAGTTACTGATGGTGCACCAGCAATGATTGGGAAAGCAAATGGTTTTGTAGCACTTTTGAAGCAAAACAATTCTAAAATCATTTCATTACATTGCATAATTCACCAAGCAGTTCTTTGTGCAAAGCTTTCGGATGATTTTAAAGATGTCATAAATACAGTTATGAAAATTATCAATTATTTGAGATCTCTTTCAGCATTACAACATCGCTTACTCCGAACTTTTCTTGAAGAATGCAATTCTGAATATGCAGATCTTCTTTTGCATAACGATGTTCGTTGGTTGAGCAAAGGAAATGCACTCAACAAATTAATAACCTTGCTAAGTGAAATTTCAGATTTCCTCAAAAGTAGAAATACAAAAACAGCTATCGAATATTTTAAATTTCTTTGCAATACGAACAATATTGCTAAACTATGCTTTTTAAGTGATATATTCAAACATATTAATGACTTGAATCTGGCTTTGCAAGGAAAGGGAAAATTAATTTGTGATATGTGGGAAAAGACCAAAGCTTTTCAAAGAAAATTAAAATTGTTTGAAAATGATTTGCATTCTAGCGAGTTAATTCATTTTCCTTCATTAAAAACACATTTTGAAAGCAATGTTAAAGAAATTTCACAGTTTGAGAAATTCGAGAGTTTTTTGAAAGATTTGCAATTTGAATTTGCTTCCCGATTTACTGATTTCGTTCAAATTGGCGATTTATTAAAAACAATCCAAAGTCCATTCAGTCTTGAGGCAAATGGTAATTGGATTAATATAGCAGTGAAGCTGTTCACTCTTGAAAAGGCTAAATTGGAAATTATTGAATTTCAAGAGAGTAATGTGTTGCGAGAGAAATTTGCCGAAACAGACGTTATAAAATTTTGGACAGACACACTTCCTGGACAATCTTTTCCAAATCTTAAAAAAATGAGTACATGTCTATGCACTATGTTCGGATCCACATATATTTGTGAAACAGCATTTTCCAAGATGAATGTAATAAAAAATAAGTTTCGAAATCGAATGACTGACGACCATTTTCGCGACTGCATGATAATAGCCACTACCACTTACGAACCGAATTTTAATAAATTAGTCCAAGATAGAAAAGTTTTCACACTAAAAATGCATTTTATAATGATTAAATTGCGAAATTATCAAAATTTTAATCTCAACGATATTAATATAAAAACATAAAAACAAAAAAAATTAATAAAACCATAAAAAACAAAAAAATAAATAAAAAATAAAAACAAAAAAATAAAAAATAAAAACCCAAAAACACTAAAAAAAGGGAATCGATTTGTCTGACCTCAACGTGGTGATTCCTGGGTAATACAAAGAAGGCAAAAATATGAGTTCTAAATTTCGCTGTTGCGGCCCACGGCATAATTTTAAATTTTACATTTGGCCCGCCAAAAAATCTAGTTGCGTATCCCTGCTATAGGTGATCTCATAAGAGAAAAATTACCTGGTTAGCGCTTCCGAGGTAAGGCCTTATTACGTGAGGCCGCGTCCCTTTTTTAGATGGCTAGATAGTATCAAGGAAGGGATCTCGCTGACTGAAAGTCAAAACAGAAAAGCTTCTGCGAAAGAGTGTCCGCCGACTCGTCCGTTCCCACAACAGCGGGTGCAGCTTTCGTCTCTCAAATGATCGTGCCAAACGAGAAGGGTGTAGGAGGTAGCTCCTCACTTAAGACATTGATAATTAAAGCTGCAGAGGACGAAAGAATATTCCGAGAATCAGAAAAGGTTGTGTCGGTTCCGCTGTCTGAGTTTACAGATCTGGGAATTCGTACACACCTGTGTCGTGCGGATCTCCTAGCCCTTCCCGACAAGCGGGCGTTGTCTTAAATTTTCCGTCTGAGGCAGGATTTTCCCGATTGGAGCATTCGCTAGGCGACGACCTCCTGCTCTAAGTCCAACGCTCTGCTTTGGTGGACGACGGATGAAGTAAACGAAGGTAAAGAACGAGCCCGAGGCCCTTTAACCTTACTATCTGTCAACGCGCTGATTCGACGCGAGCGCTTGTCCTCGATGTCCGTCCGGCGACTTCTCGACGAAGATCCTTTACTTTCCTAGACCACTGTACAGATTCTGCTATTTTCTGGGTTGTAATCTACCTAAAATGTACAAAAAATACATCACTGAAAATTGTCGCACTGTTGAGTTCACGCAACAGGAAAAATCGATTTATCGAGGAATTAGTTCAATATGAAGATCTCGAAAGGCATATTGTCAGCAGAGGACCATATTAGCGAAATACTATGTTATTCATTAACTATTCATAACTCAAAATATATACAACCAAATAAAAAGTTAATTAACAAAAAAACTCAAGTGTACTGACATTCATGCCGTAATACACTTAAGATTAAAAATAATGAGGAAGTATGTATAATTCAATATTAAAATGTACCTTTAAAAAGTTTCGAAAAACTCCAAAGTAAAAATGCAAAGTAAAAAATCTCGGCTATTATGTTTTGGCACATTGTGTTTGGCCACTAAATAACGACAGGCTACTAAACAAATAATTTCATTAATCATTATTAGAATTCGTCATTTAATAATGGAGATAATATGTATGGCCATAATATCTATAGTGGCCATAATACCACCTTCTCCTCTAGCATTACGCAGTATACACAAATAAATACATTTTTTTTTTTAAATATATTATATAGAGTAAACTTGCTTAATTCATACCTGCGCTATCGTATCACTACTATTTCTCATAAGCCGTGATAGTAATTAGCACCTCTAACGACAGAAGAAGTAAACAATAATGTTCCAAACGCTACTAATCAAGTCGGGTCATTGTGCTATTACTTATAAAAATTATTGAAAAAGTAAGTTTGGTTGTTTTTCAGTAAAATTTTTACATGATTTATAAGGATTTTGTATGAATACCCCAATCAGCAGACAATGTTTTTTAAATGTTTTTCAAATATTTATTTTTAATTATTTTTATATTTATTACTATTTATTATACAAATAATATTTATTAAATATTTATTAAACATTATTTTACATTAATTATTTATTTAAAATAATAATTTAAAAAATTATAAAACGTTTATTTAATGTTTATTTAATAGTTATAATACATTAATTCTTAATATAAAATAAAATTATATAAAATTCTTAATATAAAATGTAAGAAAAATATTTAGGTAACGTTTATTTAATGTTTTATATCGGGTACGGGAATAAGTTTTAATCGTTTTCCCATAGATGGCATTAATAGTATCGCTTGTGTAGGGATATTCTAGTAGTAACTATGTCCCTTTTTACACTTCGTACACAATCTACACTTTTAAGTTGTAACAGTTGGTAGTACCTGCCTAGTGCCTAAGATATCTCTCTTCGGGTTAGCGCGCTTCGATACAGACGTACTTGTACTTATTCTCGTGAAGAAATATATTTAATAATTTGAGTAAGCTAAGTGTACAAATAATTAGTTACCCACATCACAGTCCCTACAAATTGGTGACCCCGAGTTTGAATCTCGCATTATTCTTTACATCAACGAGCGTGAAAAGCACATTTCGAGAACGTTACGGTTATTCGCCTCAAACGTGTTCGTGCAAGTTTGTACAAGTCCATGACCGACCGCAGAACGCTGCGATCCGGATTTGTCTACGACCCAGCAGAAATTCCCGCGAAGGAGGGCATGAGCAAGGTAGTTCATTCACCGAAGCCCGGAAGTAGTGAACGAAATATGCAGTACGGCGAGGAAACCGACAACGCCGGAAAGCTCGACGGAAGCCTAATAGAGCTGGAAGTCGACGGCCATTTGGAAGCAGCGGCGCAAGCGAAATTTAATACCACCGAAAAAAGAGGTCAACAAACAGAGGTAACAATTCCAAGATCATCAAGGATGCCATCGACGCAACCGTATTCGATGGGCCCGACAGATGCGACTCAGGTACCACACGACTTTTCTTATATGTCACACGCGATGCCGTACTCAGCCACATATAGAAGCTATACGGAATATAGAGTAAAACTGCGAAAGTTTAGACCCGGAATTAATGTCCGCGCGTGGTTCGAAATCGCGGAAAGCGAGTTCAACGAACGCAGGACTTCAAAGCCGGATAAGTTTGCAGCGTTGATAGCGAGCCTAGATGACGACATATATGATAGCATAAGTAACGCAATTGCGGGACTTCCAATAGCAAATCGTTACGAATCTCTGAAAAACTTATTAATAGAGCATTACTCGCTAACTAGAGGACAGGAATTAAGAAAATTATTATGGGGATTATCAATCAAAGACAAGAAACCATCTAGATTACTTGCAGAAATACGATCACTAGCAGGCCCCGGGAGATTCGACGGCGAAGATTTAAAAACACTTTTCTTGGAGTACCTTCCGAACGACGTACGGATGACATTGCAAGTCGTGCCCGGAGACGCAAACGCTCTCGCAGCAGTCGCAGATAAAATTATGGAGCACCGACCCGCGGATACTAGCAGTGAATTAATGGCCATTCACAAACCAGAGAGTGACCTAGCCACCCAACTTGCTGAAATTACTAAAAAGTTAAATGAGTTACAGGCACGCTTCAAGTCGTCTTCACGATCGCGCTCACGTTCACGCGCGCGTGCGCACTTCAGAGCGTCCTCACGGAGTTCCTCGCACAGCAGTTCTCGCGGATCGGAACTCTGTTATTACCATCGACGTTTCCGAAACAAGGCGAAGAAGTGTGAGGAGCCTTGCAATTGGACCAATAAGAAAGCCAGCCCCAAGGAAAGCCAGAAGGAGGAAAACTAGGTCACCCGTCGTTGGCATCGGCGACAAAAGACGGCAGCCATTCCTCTCGCCGACTCTTTATTGTAGATAAAACTTCCGGACTCCGTTTTCTGGTGGATACAGGAGCGGACGTCACCGTCGTTCCACCACGACCTTGCGACTCTCGAAAAAAGACCTCAGGGACGTTGTATACTGCAAATGGCTCTCGCATCTCGATTTTGGGAGAACGTGCCATGCTTCTCAACTTAGGTCTCCGCCGACCAATCCAATGCATCTGTTTAATCGCCGAGGTGCCTTACGCTATACTAGGAGCTGACGTATTATATAAACATAATCTAGTTCCCGATTTGCGGACTAAAACCTTAATAGATAAGGAAACAGGATTGTCAATCAAAGCAAAGATGGACAGAGCCGTACTCACTGAAATTTCAAGTTTTGACAAATCCATTCCGATAGCTAACATTTTGGAGGAATTTTCAGAGGTAACGAAACCTTCTTCCAGAATTGCCAAACCTCGCCACTCAGTGAGACATCAGATAGAAACGTTTGGTCAACCGGTCTTCGAGCGACCACGACATCTACACCCCGAGAAACTTAAAGCTGCCAAGATGGAATTCCAATTCATGCTGGAACAGGGTTATTGTCGACCTTCTAAGAGCCAATGGGCGAGCCCACTTCATATGGTGAAGAAGAAGAACGGTAACTGGCGCCCTTGCGGCGATTACCGTCGACTAAATGCTCAGACGTTACCCGATCGTTATCCTATCGCTCACATCCAAGACTTCTCTTCGATTCTCCACGGAAAGACAATTTTTTCTACAATAGATTTGACAAGGGCCTACCATCAGATCCCCGTCGCGGAGGCAGACATTCCCAAGACGGCAGTGACCACGCCTTTCGGTCTATTTGAGTTTGTGGCAATGCCGTTTGGACTTCGAAATGCTGCTCAAACATTCCAGCGTTTCATCCATCAGGTGATTGCAGACCTGGATTTCGTTTTTGCCTACATGACCTCCTTATAGCTTCTTCTTCATTGGAAGAACATAAGAAGCACCTGAAGACAGTCTTAAATCGACTTCAAGAACACGGGTTAAATATCAACGTGGACAAGTGTGTATTTTGTGCAGAATCCGTTAATTTCCTTGGTTATCAAATTTCCAGACACGGATCGACCCCATTACCGGATAAGTCCAAGCTATACGCAATTACAAGAAGCCTGAGAACGTCCAGGAGTTGCGTCGATTTCTGGGCGCGGTGAACTTCTACCGGCGCTGCCTTCGGAACGCGGCAGCTACTCAGGCTCCTCTCAATGAGTACTTGAAGAAATAAAAAAAGAACGATAAAAGACCCATCGTATGGACGGATGAAGCCACCGAAGCCTTCAAAAAAATTAAACAAGATCTAAGCAACGCAGCACTTCTGGCACATCCAGCATCGGACTCCAAACTGCGACTAACCACCGACGCTTCGGGAGTAGCAATGGGTGCTGTACTGGAACAATCCACGGACAACACCAACTGGGAGCCGTTGGGTTTTTTCTCCAAAAAGTTCTCTCCAGCCCAGAACAATTATCGTACGTATGACAGAGAGCTTACGGCTATTTACGACGCTGTTAAATTTTTCAGATCTTGGTTAGAAGGAAACACTAGAGTGGAAATCAGGACCATAAGCCTTTAACTTACGCCTTTGCTCAAAAATCGGATAAAGCTTCTCCGAGACAGCTGCGACAGCTTAATCTTATCGGGCAGTTCAGCACAAATATTTCATTCATCCAAGGGAAGGAAAACACGGTAGCGGACTCGTTATCAAGATTAGACGCTTTACGACTGCCCTCAACGATCGATTTTCAAGAGCTATCCCAAGCTCAAGTGGCAGACGAAGAGTTGTCAGCGCTACTTAGAGACAACCAGTCATCGTTAAAATTTCAAAGACTTACCTTCGGACCAGACCACCAGGCACTTTATTGCGATGTGTCGGCTCATGACATCCGCCCATTCGTTCCTGCGATTTTCAGACGCCAAGTATTCGATACCTTCCACAACCTAAACCATCCGAGCGGCAAGATCACCATCAAGCTTATAGGACAACGTTACGTTTGGCCGTCTATGCGTAAGGACATTAGAGAGTGGGCCAAGACATGCCTAAATTGTCAGCGTGCGAAGATTGGAAGACATGTTCACGTTAAACCAGCCAATTTCCCGGAAACAGATTCGCGTTTCGACCACGTGCATATTGACTTGATCGGCCCGTTAGTTTCATGTGATGGCTATACTTACTGCCTCACCATGATCGACCGCTTCTCGAGATGGCCAGAAGCAATCCCGGTCAAAAATCATTCAGCGGAAATAGTGGCCAAAATGTTTTTTACCAATTGGATCTCCAGATTTGGAACACCGAAATTAGTGACGACGGATCAGGGATCAGAATTCGAGAGCAGATTGTTTACGGCATTGGTTCGTTTAATTGGTAGCAAACGGGTGCGCACAGCGGCTTACCATCCGGCCTCCAATGGTCTCATCGAGCGATGGCACCGCACATTGAAGACTGCCATCAAATGTCTGGACAGTCAAAGATGGATTGACGCACTTCCGGTTGTTCTTCTCGGCCTCAGAACCTGTTATAAAGAAGATTTAAAAGCTTCGCCGGCTGAATTCCTACATGGCACAACGCTCAGGATTCCGGGAGAATTTTTTACACACAAAGACACTCCGTGTGATCCGAATCTCTTCCTGGAAGACTTTCGCGTATACATGAGAAGACTTAAGCCTGTGCCAGCCTCTCATCACGGTAAAAGAAAAACTTTTTATTTTAAAGAACTACATACTTGCTCTCACGTTCACGTTTCGAGGTATGTTCAGTTACGTAAAGGTCCTAATAAAGTAGGAATAATAGGTATTTTTCAGCCTTTTAGGGATGCTATTAAGTTATTTACAAAAGAGGTAATAGTGATTTATAAATCTATAAATTATTTATTTTTTATATGTCCTATTTTTTTATTTTTTTTTTATAATAGTTAATTGGTTAATATATTGGCAATATACTAATTTATATTATTTATATTATTTCGTCAGGAGAGCACCCGAAAAGAGACATTGGACAGCCCATACGCAGGCCCGTACCGGATAATCGAGAGACCAAGTGATCGACTCTTTAAAATCGACGTAAACGGTCAGCCAGTCAACATCACGGTAGAGCGACTTAAACCAGCCCACCTTCCACTTACTGAGGATCCGGGGACGGAAGAAGAGCGAACAGGAAAAGGAAGTGACGATATCCAGTCAAACAACGATACGGAGTCAACTCACGAGAAACCTACAGGCAATAAACCACAGCAACAGCTGCGAACATATCTCGGACCAAAGGAGAGAAGACGAGTACGATTTAACATTTGATCAGAGTACAAAGACTCAGTATTCCTTTTCTTTTATTTTTTTTTATTTAACTAGTAGAGTTAAGCCAAAGTGAAACTACTTTAATTTCTTTAATTACTTTAATTTCTTATAGCATAATTAACATTCTACGTATGTTATTACTTATAGTACATATATTATATTTTGTAATGATCTCATTCAAGGGGGGAGTATTGTAGGGATATTCTAGTAGTAACTATGCCCCTTTTTACACTTCGTACACAATCTACACTTTTAAGTTGTAACAGTTGATAGTACCTGCCTAGTGCCTAAGATATCTCTCTTCGGGTTAGCGCGCTTCGATACAGACGTACTTGTACTTATTCTCGTGAAGAAATATATTTAATAATTTGAGTAAGCTAAGTGTACAAATAATTAGTTACCCACATCACAGTCCCTACACTTGCATCTTTTCTAACCTTTCGATACATGGGTTTAAAAGGTGTATATGTAAGCTGTTAAACGCAGTATAAGACTTTTGTTTGGAGTGCAAATAGCAAGAATTCATATCGCATCGAAAATGTCGGAATTTGTTCCAAAAAAGCAGCATTTGCGGGAAGTTCTTCTCCACTACTATCTTTTGAAGAAAAGTGCTGCAAAAACGTGCCGTTTGTTTGTGGATGTTTACGGCAATCATGCTCCATCGGAGCCAACTTGCAGATATTGGTTCCAACGCTTCAAAAGTGGTGATTTCGATGTCAACGACCAAGAACGCGATGGTGCCCCAAAAAAGTTCCAAAATGAGGTACTTGAGGAATTGCTTGATATTGATCCATGTCAGACACTTGAAGAATTGTCTGTAGCATTGGATGTTGATCGCTCCACCGTTGGAAAACGCCTACATGCGCTGGAAATGGTTCAGAAGGCAGGAAATTGGGTACCACACGAGTTGAAGGAAAGGGACATTGAAAGGCGTTTGGTCACGTGCGAAATGTTGCTTCAACAACAAGAAAGAAAGAGTTTTTTGCATCGGATCATCATTGGCGATGAAAAATGGATTCACTACGACAATCCTAAATGCAAACTAGCATGGGTGAAGCTAAGTGAACTAGGTCCATCAACGCCAAAGCGCAATATTCACGGGTCAAAAGTCATGCTCTGTATCTGGTGGGACATGCGGGGTGTAGTCTACTATGAGCTGCTGAAATCGTCCGAAACTATCAATTCCCAACATTACCGACTTCAACTAATGCGTTTGAAACAAGCTATTCAAAAAAAACGGCCGGAATGGTGCGATAGACACGAGAAGCTGATTTTGCAGCACGACAACGCTAGGCCACATGTTGGTCAACCCGTCCGGACATACCTAGAAGGGGTGAAATGGGAGGTCCTACTCCATCCGCCGTATTCACCAGACATTGCCCCTTCAGACTATCATTTGTTCCGGTCGATGCAGTCGGCACTTACTGGAGAGCGCTTCACCTCATATGACAGGGTACAAAAATGGGTCGATGACTGGATCACCTCGAAAAAAATAGAATTCTTCATTCGAGGAATCTGTTTATTGCCCGAAAGATGGGCGAAGGTTGTCACTTCAGATGGAAAATATTTTGAATAAAATCATTTAATATTTTCATATTCAAACTATGTTTTTTGTCTACATAAAAAACGATTAAAACTTATTCCCATACCCAATATTGATTTTACGTTAATAAATCATTTTATATAATTTTTGAAGGAACGTTTCGGTTCACGCCGGTAGGAGTCGCAAGGATTATTCGTTTTCTCGTAAGTAAAGTCCGTTTCGGAAAGTATATAAATAAGCTTAAAGTTTGTTCTTTAACTAATCAAAGCACAACACTTCTTCGCGTATATGCGTTAAATGTAATCTCAATAAAGCATCTAATTTAGGTGGAAATAGATGTTTTTGATTTAAATATATGTATGAATTATTTGTATTTAAAATTTTTTTAGTATAGATTCCTTAAATATTAAAAAAAAACATTACAACAAATCTTTAAAAATCATTTCTCTAAATATTATACAGATGTTTATTAAATATTACAAAGATATTTTTCCAAACGTTAAAAAAAACGTTTCTTTAATGAAAAAAGGGAACTAATCTCATTATTTTTAACGTTTTTATAAAAATATATTTTTAAATATTTTTCAAATATTTTTCAAAATGTTTTTTAAATATAGTTTTGCTGATTGGGACTGTGTAAGATAAAGAGTAATGTAAGTTTTTGTGCATAACTACATCTATTGACAATAATATTTTTCTGTCTCTTGTCGGGCGATCGGTCAACAGAATTTTCCGTGGTAAATTTGAATTCATGATGACGTGTGAGCCTATTTTGTACCACATAACATATCCATAAATCGTACTAGAATGATTTAGAAAAACATAATTTTTGTTTCTACTTTTTAATTTTTTTGTTTTAAGACACAATGGCTAAATGACAATATAATACTTGATCCAAAAAAGACATAGAAGAAGCAATAGAAAAATACAATAATGGTAATTTAAAATTTAACCGGTTGAGTGGTACGAGCCAAAATTTCACAAAATTTCGTGTAAATTGGTATACAAAGGTTTTTTGGGCTGCTGATTACTAATCTGAAATCAGATTCTCTAAATACAAAATGGCGGACACAAAAAAGTTGGATCCGCCATTTTGAATTTTGAAAATCCAAGAATGGATTCGTAATCTGCAACTCTGGCTGCAAAGTTTCACAAAAATTGATTGAATTTTGGATTTTACGTCCGCCATGTTAGATCCGTCATCATAAATGATTAAAATCTGACAACGGATTCATAATCAGCGACCCCAAAAACCTCTATATATAAATTTTTATTAAGATCAGCACTGATTTTCAAATTTTAGTCCGCCATATTGGAACCGCCATCTTGAATTTTGAAAATCGGGCAATAGATTCGTGATCAGCAACCTCAAAAACCCTTATATAAATTTTATAAAATACCGATAATTAGAAAAATGTGTGCTTCAAAAAGATGTAAGTGGATCTCTGGATGACCCATTGTGACGCAAGGGGTTAAAAGAAAAATTTTATTGAAGATAAGACAGCCAAAAAAGATAGAAAGAAAAGAAAAAGCAATAAGAACGAAATCTAATTGTAAAAACTAAAAATAATAAAAAAATCTTGAAGTACGATTTACATTATTCTTAAAACGTACTTTTTCTACGTCATAAAAATTATTTTTTTTATAAAAATAGTTTATTTTTCAGTTCTGTTTCATTGTAAAACTGTTCATTCTATTAATAAAGAGTTTAGTTTCATTAATACCGTTTCTTTTCTTTAATTTTTCACTAACAAGAGACATACCACAACTATCCGGAACCGATTTAATTCTCCCTGAAATATGTTGTTAAAAACAAAAAACTAAGAGACCTCTATTTTTTTATGTGTGCAATAATTCATGTTTAAGGAGTGAAACACCCGAAAAATAATTACAAACGACTATACACATGCTATCCATATCCGTCCGCGCTCGATTTTTTATGCAGCATATTCTGTTAGCATCACAATATGAATTGGAAAATAACAATGTTCCAAAGTGATAAATCAAAGTAGTAGTTAGTGTATAATGTTTTTTATTTGAAATTATAATGAAATTATAATGAAAATTCGAGCGCACGGACGGATAGCATATGTATAGTCGTTTGTAATTATTTTTCGATAATTCCGTATGTCAGAAAATAACTTTGTCATATATAATTGGATTCGCAATAAAAGTTTCAATTTCATCTTTAGAAAAACTCAAAATTTTGGAAAAAAAATTAAGTGGTAGGGGAAATAGTTAAAAAAAATTTTTTTTTATTTTCTGAAATAACTATTTTAAAGTACTCTTCAAGCAATTTAACTTTTATTTAAAACATTTTTTTCTATCTGTTATACTTTTGACGATATTTGTCCCGAAAGAGAAAGACCGTTTTTTTTCAAAGGGGTGTTTCACTCCTTAAACATGAATTATTGCACATATAAAAAATAGAGGTCTCTTAGTTTTTTGTGTTTAACAACATATTTCAGGGAGAATTAAATCGGTTTCGGACAGTTGTAGTATGTCCCTTGTAAGTTGTAGGCAAATGTTCTAAAGAGGTACGAATTAGGCAAGTTTCCCCTACATATATAAATTGTTAGGGCCGCTCATTGTCAGTTGTAATTTGCGGGCCTCGAATTGGAAGTTAATACGTCAGGTAGGGGCGCGCTTGTCGTGAGCAGCGATACCGGTGTGACGGGCAGATTTTAGGAGCTCTCTCGCTCCGCGACTACCGCCGGATATACATCGACAGTGCCGCTATATTGAAGCCTGAATAAAAAAGCTCATTATACTCATTCTATATTGCGTTTGATGATTAACAAGAACCCGCATAACTCCAAATATAACCTAATATAATATTTTTATTGATATTAGAGATATAATATTTAAAATAGGATAATTAAAAAATAAGAGAATTTTAAAATAAAATAAAATAGGATTTTGTTAGCGCGAAGAAGTGACGGTGTCAACATAATCAATATTCTAAACACTTAATCCTTACTATGTAATACACCAAATGAAATATGCTGTTGAAACGACCTGAGTTTTTTTGCGACGGACTAGCTCTTCGGGAAGCAGGATTCGTAAAATGAGATCCGGGATACCGGAAAGACAAGAGATTAATTTTACAATTAATTTATTGCAACTAAACGTTTATAACAAATGTATAAAATAATGCACACAAAAGGTTTTGCGTTGTTCGGCGATGCTCTTAAAGAGATGGATCTGTACAATGAATAGTTTGTCGCGAAACGGCCCCGTAGCGGCCGGCGCGGTATTCGGTGCGGTGAGAAACTTACCGTATAAGCGCGACACGGTGTGAGACTTGTCGCGCAGGCACGGCGCAAACGTGATGACGTCGGCTGGTCGTTGCTTTGGCAACGGCGTGTACGTGAATGCGGCGTTCGCGGTGCGCGGTAGGATCGCAACTTATATCGCTTGTGATTCAAGTACGTAATGGAAAGATGTTATGTTTCTGGATTTCAAGCTGGATCGAGGAGCCCGATGGTGACAGAGGAATCCCTGTCGCGTTCCGTAAGCTTGTGGATATCTGCAGGAATCGGGCAAACGATCGGGCAAGAATCGGGTAATACAGTCGATATTGCTCGGCGGAAGTAGGCTGTCTGCCCCGTTTTCTTATATCCGCGACTAGGTCTCGGTAGTTTTCTCGGCGTGGCTGAGAATTCCCAGCTACAGAAGGGGACTCACTACCCGGGTCTTGCCGAGGATGATGGTTCGGTTGCTAGGATATAGGATAAATCGGTGCCGGAAATGCTCGGCGGAGAAAGGGTACTCCCTACCTTGATTGTTCCCGACTGTTCAGGTCTAGGAGGCGGGTTTAGCTTCTAGACGTCGTCTACAAGCGACTCGCATTGGACAATTGGTGCTCTCTCTTAAAACCACAGCTTTTTTATACCCGTTTTTTTAGCGCGAGGGGAAACAAGAGAGGTGAATAACGGGATTTTGCAGAGCGCCACTCTTTACCTCGAGGCCCCGAGGTCAGATCGGCTCCGCTTGGTCGCGCTCGGTGTCGGAGCACGGCTCTCCGTGTCTCGGGGATCCTCGGCCTTGCTCAGGTACGCTCGGCGTTGGATTCTACACTTCTTGTTTCCGCGCTAAGTTTCTCGCGGGATGATAAAGATTAAAAGATGTTGGGACGTCCCAGCGATGTCTCACGCCCCATATCCCCGCCCGACAGATGGTCAGGCGGTGGCTGACCGGTGGTCGCCAGCTTGTTAGTAACGAGTGCCCGAAGGGCATCGTTACACTGTACAACAAGGGACTCGCCGACAAGGTCGAAAAACAAAATCGCGGTAATTTGTATAAGAAAAAGGCACAGACGAAAAGAATTAAAATTTGCAAAACCAATATAGATAAAAAGGTGGTTTTAGGAACATGCGAGTTGAGCGCTTCACGTTATTCTTCCGGAAATCGCTAAGCGTGACGCTGATTTGGAATCTCTAACATTCTTCTTCAAATGGCGCCTGATGATGTTCGTCTGGTTGCAATCCAAAACCCAAAGCGCATTTCAGGTGTTTTGTCCCTGGCAAGGCTTTCGTCAAGGCGTCAGCAATCATTTCCTCGGTAGGCATGTAGATCAATTCCACGGAATAATCCTTTAGAACGTCCGGTATAAAATGATGCCTGAGATCAATATACTTAGAACTCGAATTAAAAATTGTTCGACAGTTGCCTTACGCTGCGATTGTCGTTGTAAATCGTCACGTAAGCAAGACTTATATATCCAAGTTCTTTGAGGAAACTTATACAAGGCTTCTTTGGCGGCATCCGAAATTGCCACGTATTCAGCCTCCATTGACGACAATGCCACTGTCTTCTATTTCCGGGATTCCCAGGAAATAGCCGGTTTATTTAATGTAAAAACAAATCCCGTATATGAGCGTCGGTCCAGGATACATCCTCCCCAAACAGCGTCTACGAGCGCTCTCACCAGCAGGGCAGGTCATCTTTCTTGTAGACTAATTCGTAATCCTCCTCGAATAACGAAATACGGGCTTGGCAGCCATCCAATGTGCCTTAGTGTAGCAAGAGTTGAACTGGATGAACACACTCACAGCGTGAACGATGTCGGGTTCCCACGGCAGCGTACATCAATGAGCCGATCAGCTCTCTAAACGGAAGAGTTTTCTCGTTTATGTCTGTAGCATTTGAACCCTTGGTCAATTTTACGTCTGGAGCAAGAGAGTGCCAATAGGCTTGCTATAGTGCTTACTGAACTATTCAAAACTTCTTGGCTGTAGCTCTTCTGAGAAAGATGAAACGATCTTTGTTTTATCGGACGGACTAGCTCCTCGGATTTAAGGTTCACGATGAAGGTCCGGGACACAAAGCCGATTGCAGTAAAGAATACAATTTATTTTAAAAAATCAAATAAAATAGAATGCGCCAACTATAAAAATGGATAGTTCATAATACTCTTTGATTAGTGTTTATAGTCTGTAAGAAATAAAGCAGATAATATAAAGCAAACAAATAAGTATTTTTATACAAATAATTATTTTAATACAAATAAATATTTTAATATATAAATATTTAAATACTATACATAAATCTTTTATAAATAAATATTTGATCGCACGCACGCACGCAGTAAGAGAGAGAAAGAGAGAGTTAGGCAATTAAGATATTTATACGGTATGAAAGATAATAATTTTAACACATAATTATTTGAATACAAATAAATTTTTTTTAAATACTTGGCGCCACCAAACCGAATAAATTAATTGTCTAACCTTTTCTCTCTTAATGTGTTTGTGCGTGCGCAGATGTGTGCGTGTGCGTGTGCAGGTGCGTGTGCGGGTGCGAGTGCGGGTGCGGGTGCGGGTGCAGGTGCGGGTGCGGGTGCGGGTGCGGGTGCGGGTGCGGGTGCGGGTGCGGGTGCGGGTGCGGGTGCGGGTGCGGGTGCGGGTGCGGATGCGGGTGCGGGTGCGTGTGCGTGTGCGTGCGTGTGTCTTTCGTATTTTCCTCCTCCTGCGTATATGTATAAATTATTGTTATCATAGTTGATAAGTTAATATGTAATTTAGTTAGTAAGAAATGATTGTTAACATATTAAAGCAATTAAGACATTTATTCAGTTTGGCGGCGCCAAGTATTTAAAAAAAAATTTATTTGTATTCAAATAATTATGTGTTAAAATTATTATCTTTCATACCGAATAAATATTTTAATTGCCTAACTCTCTCTTTCTCTTTCTCACTGCGTGCGTGCGTGCGTGCGTGCGATCAAATATTTATTTATAAAATATTTATGTATAGTATGTATTTATATATTAAAATATTTATTTGTATTAAAATAATTATTTGTATAAAAATACTTATTTGTTTGCTTTATATTATCTCCTTTATTTCTTACAGACTATAAACACTAACCAAAGAATATTATAAACTATCCATTTTTATAGTTGACGCATTTCCTTGATATCACATTTTTTGTAGGAAAAACCTTTTTTGTACGAAGATAATTAACAAGAGTTCTTTTTTTAGGCATAGTTTTGTAGAAGGATTCTTTTTTGAGGCGTAATTTTTTAGTCGTTTTTTCAGCGAGTAAACTTGATGCATTTTTGTACCTTTTTTTGAAAAAGTAATTTTGTTAGAATTTCACACATTTTGTAGTAATTATTATATCTTTTTTGAGACGTAGATTTTTCGTGCGATTTGAAAGAATCTCGACGTCGATTATTTCGATGTTTCTATGTTTTTACAAAATATTAGTTAAAAAACATTTCGCTACGTCTACTTTTCATGTCAAAATGGGATTTGTTAATATTATAAATAATAATTCTATTTAAAAAGTATGAATTCATGTATCTGATAATTGGCGACAAAAACAGTAATATCACGAAAACGTGCACATGAACTATATAGCCAACGTACACGTTTGGACTGAAGGGTAACGCGTATGTGCACAATTCTGATTCTGTTCCGTGCTATGGTAAGACGGAAGATGCCTGGCACGGTCCCTACGTGTACCGTGGTGCCGCCGAACCGGTTGGTTCTCGTCGCGGATCCCCACGTCGCAATCTTCGCGACCTTGACACCCCGGTTGACGGGGGTTGCCTGGCACGGTCCTTACGCGTGCCTCGATGCCGCCGAACCCGTTGGTTCTCGTGGCACATCTCTGTGTCGGGATCTTCGCGACCCGGACATTCCGGTTGACAGGGGTCGCCAGGCACGGTCCCTACGCGTGCCCCGTGCCACCGAACCCGTCGGTTCTCGTGGCGCACCTCTGTGTCGTGACCTGTTGGTTCTCGTGGCGGATTCCCACGTCACGATTTTCGCGACCTGGAAACCCCGGTTGACAGGGGTCGCCTGGCACGATCCCTACGCATGCCCCGGTGCCGCCAAATCCGTTGGATGACACATTGAGGGTTATGAGTCGGTTCTCGTTATAACTGTACTGAGTTGAACTAGTTCAGCAGTGCAGCTCAGTCAATGCAGACGGCACGTAACAGTGGCGCTCTTACGTCGAAAAGCGAACTGGCTGGGGCGACGATGACGTTTCTTAAATGAAAATTGCCCATTTTATATGATTTTAAATTTTACATCGCGATATCTCCGCTCGTAGTTCACGTAAAATAAAAATAAAAACACTTTCATTATATGATTCGACCCTAAGTTTCTTAAGCCTACTGAAAATTGCCCATTTTATATGATTTTAAATTTTACATCGCGATATCTCCGCTCGTAGTTCACGTAAAATAAAAATAAAAACACTTTCATTATATGATTCGACCCTAAGCTTTCGATTAAGCCTACTTAGAATTCGATCGGTTCCGTCGTTAATGAAATCCGATAATCGAAGGATTTTTCAATACGACGTTTCGCGTAAAAGAGGCACGGCCGTGTCTCGGCGCCCCGCTGCGCGTAACTTGGCGCGCGAGACACTACCGTGCCTCTTGATAGAATAAAATAGAACACAATAAAATAAAATAAAACAAAACCGATGTAAAATGCGCTGAATAAATCACGATAGACCCACGAGAGCGAATTCGGCGGTATTCAATTGATAAATGTCGCACAGGATTTTCCGCGCGTTTTGCTTTCGGGCGTTCTCACTTGAGCCTTCTCTGAGTTGGCCGCAATTTACAAAATTATCTCGGCAGGGCGTGAGACCGTATTTACACCCGTGTATTCGGTTCCAATAGGTCTTACGTCGTTAGTAGTAGCGCGGTACGGGAAGAGTTTAGACGTCGTGATTTTCGTAATATATGCGGATTTAACGGTTAGGCCGCGCTCGCTGCTGCGATGCCCCTGCTACATACAGAGAGCGCGTGCGGATTCTAAACGGTGCTGCGACCCACTGGATCGTAGGGCAAGATTTCGCACAATCGCCTTGTGATGGGCGCAGTAATTTCGGTGAGTTGTTCTATCGGATCTATCAAGATACTCCGCTTGATACCGGAAGCGTTCGGTGGAGGAAGGAAGCGCCCTATCCCGTTGGTTTTCAAGACGGTGTTTAAGGGATAGATTTTTCCTACCGCATCGCTGCCGAGAACGCCCGACGGGGACAGGGCACCCTATCTCATTTTCGCGCGAAACGGTAATGCAGGATTTTGCCGGTGTCGATACCGGAAGCATCCGGCGGAGACAGGAAGCACCCTACCATGAAGTATAGACGAGCAGTGGCTGGGAAGAAGTCGATGTCGGGAGCGTCTGATAGAGACAGGGAGCACCCTACCTCGTTTTCTCTCGACTTTTCGAGTCGGGAAGTGAACGCAGCGGAAATGTTACCCGTGTGTTGGCTCACGGCAGAATCTGTAATTTAGTAGATTTGTTGTCGTTTTTGTACTGGATTTTTTGGGTTTTTGAGTGAGTTCGCGTGGTGAGGAAGCTCCTCCGGTGATCGCAAGTGATCACAAGCGCCGCGGAGTCGAAATCGGAACGGTTCAAAATTACCAGTGCCGCGTATCGTTCGGTGAAGTTCAGCCGCAGTCGGAACTGTTCAGTTCCTCGCGTCGACTCGCACGTTAAGTTCGGCTTGCTGTTCCAACTTAGTTTGATAGCATTTAAAATAATATGGGGCGCATCGCACCCCGTTTCCTTGCCCGACGGTTCGGTCGGTCGGCATCCGGCTGATGTTCGCCGGGAAATTTCGTGACGATGGGGGGAGCATCATTACAAAGATGTAGACTCTCTCCCTTTCGTCGAATCTCAAATCCCGGACAGTATCTTGCTTCCCTGAGGTCCTTTATCTTGAATGTTTGAGAAAGTTTTTCTTTTATCTCTCTCTCTCTCTCTCTCTCTCTCTCTCTCTCTCTCTCTCTCTCTCTCTCTCTCTCTCTCTCTCTCTCTCATTTTTTCGATCATTACAAACAATCAAGATGTCGTCAATATGCACAAGGATGAAAATTAGATTTTCGCTGTCAACGTACACGCAAGAATCGGCGCAAGTAGGGCTCAAACCAATAATCCTAAGTCTCTTATCGAGCTCCGCATGCCATTGTCGACCAGCTTGACGCAGGTGTGTAGAGTTTTCTTCAACCTACATATTGCGTCGATTCTTCGAATCTCTTCAACGTGATGCGGGCTCGTCTTGTGACAGTATTTCCTCCCTTAACGATAATTCTATTTAGCATTTCCCGCAGTATTTCTGGCGTGTCCATGAAGATCTCGGCATCAATTTTTCCATTCAGGTATTCCATTCAACATCGAGTTGTGTCATCCTTAAGTCGAATCTAACAGCTAAAATTATTAATAATCCGAAGGATCCCAGACGAGCGATCGGTGCGAAAGTTTCAAAGAAATCGATCCCGGGTCGCTGGGCAAACTTCTTTGCGACACGTGCTTTTCTCTGATCCAAGCTCCCATCAGCTCTATATTTATTTCACAGAACCGTTCGACATTTAATTATCTTCTTACCTACAGGTCTGACAACAATATTGAGAGTATTGTTCTGAATGAGACTTTTGATCTCCAAATATATGGCGTCGCGCCACTCGTTCCAAGTGGCTCTCACAGTTCCAAGATTGCTGAATGAAAAGGGATCTCCGCGTTTATCGCAAATTCAGCGTCATACCACTCATTAACTCCGTTATCACTCGAATCGTCTATGATCGCAGGGTCACCTGTTCCAACAACATTGTATTCCTTTTTCGGTCGACCTGACTTCCCAGTCATGATTTTGCGTGGTCTTCCGGGAACGCGTCGTACCTGAATATTATTTTAATCACCTTCGTCTTACATTTCGATTCCTTCCGACGAAGGATCACGATGATCTTTTGCTGATTCATCTTCAGACGTATTGATCGGACAGTTCTCCGGATTAATCTTATTGAGCCCGATCTCCCCTTCATAAGCCATTGTTGAGATAGGTTAATCAATCACATGAGTGAAATCATAAACTTCGTCGCGAGCTATTTGTACTTTCCTTTCGGATGGTATCCATACACGGCTTTCGCGGTCTTCGAGTATTCAATAAACACGCCCTCAATACCTTTCGGTGCGAACTTGTCTCTGCCGTGGGTTTTAGATGTACCGTGGGTCTAGGATGTACACCCTGAGGCCGAATTTTTGCAGATGTTCCACACTTGGACGCTTGCCTGTCTACATCTCAAAAGGAGTTTTCCTGTCCAAGCTTCTCGTAATGCGACAATTTCTTACGTGGTTTGCCGCAGCAATAGCTTCTGTTCAGAATGATTTGGGGAGTATGCCCGATTTGGTTAGCATGCAGTGCGCTTTTGACAAGGTTCTATTCTTGCGCTCCGCTATACCATTCTGCTGAAGCATATATGGTATTAACAGTCGTTGTCGTATCCCGAACCTCTTTAATATATTATCCATTTCAGTGTTACAAAATTCTTTTCCATTATCGGATTGAAGGTTTTTAATTTTCCCGCTAATTTGCGTTTCGGTGTAGTTTCTGTACTCCAAGAATTTTGAGTTTACTCCGTTACTTGCTCCTGACGAAATAAACTACATCAGTCCAGATGTAGTCGTCCGTAAATGTTAGAAAGTCACTGGTACCACCTTCGATTCGATTCGCATAAGCCCGCATATGTCCGCATGCACGATCTCTAGCGGGGCCATTGCATTTGCCATGTTTGGGGAATGGGAGACTTGAAATCTTGTCGACGGCGCACGTATCACACGCAGGAAGAACGTCATCAGTCTTGAAGTCCAGGCCAGAAACCAAATTATTTTGAAGTTTTCAATAACATATCCCTCCAGTTCAGATCCCCGAATTTCTGATGCCAATTCTTTGTGTTGTTGGACGTATTGCCTGACACTGCACATGCTACGTCTTATCCTTCCCCTAGGTAGAACAGATTCCTCACACAATCGGCTATCATCTTCACGTTTTCAAAGACATCCCTCACGTAAGCGTGATCTTTTGTAAATAGGATGAGACATGTCAACAATCTTGACGACGACCAATAGGTTTGTGCGAAGGGCTAGAACATATAATTTTGTAAAGTGATAGATTTATCCTATTTACCGTTTGAGATTTTTATTTGAACATCTCCTTTTGGTGATTACAGAAGTAGTCGCGTCGCTTGCCAGTTTAACATCGCTGTTAATTTGTTGTGTATGTTAAGTCTGTTGGTTCAAATAATATAAAACGGACTAAAGTCTCACAACGATGACTTACGAACGATATTCAAAATAATGATATTGAGAAAAAACGCAATACAGACATAGCAAACAATAAAGACAAATTAAATATACATAACATAGATTGCACAACCAAATTAAACTAATTATTTTTTAATTAAATTTAATTAAATTTATACTAATAATATACAATAAATCACTGAAGGAAGAAAAGAAAATTAACGTACACAATTAATTATCGTTGAACGAGAAAGTAAATTAAATGCATAAAATCAAATACAATTTGATCTCTTAGCAATAACATGTCTCTTCACGTTTATTTTACTATCAGTATTCTTTCATTGAAATGACGGTTATGAATAATTAAAGCGGACACATATGATTTCTAGCAAACAAAAGTTACGATAAATAACAAAATTTAAATATGGTGTAATTTTTATCAAATTTCTTGAGAAACGAAATGACTAATAATGAGAAAGAATATTTCAGAATTCAAATGAAAAGAACTTTTAATTAATATTAAGATAATAAAAAAGAAGATAAAAATAATAAGTGGCCGTTAGACCGTCACATACCAGAAAGAATAAAAGTAATTAGCAAAATCGAGACGAAGAAATTCGCAAGTATTTCTCAATTCCCAGTTCAAGGAATTAGCGCTGACCTTCGTGCAGAATTTATGACGATAGGCGCCCGGAGATAGTTCGGTACGAAAACAAACCGAAAAAAAAAATAAACACAAGGAGCGCTGTCGAAAAACGGTGACAGGTGAAGAATTTAAATCAACGCGATTTAAATTCGCGAGACTTCTCGATGCCGTCTCTGCCCACGTAGTAAGCGACGAATGCAGCGAATGCAGAGTAAGCTGCAGTTTGAGTAAACGCGCTTAAAGGCGAGCGCTAGGCTGAGGTAGATCAAATTCCGTTAATTTAGTTAAAAGCCGTAAGAACAAACCAATAAATAAATCGAAACTCCTAGAAGAGCACGGTGCTCTAAAGAAATACGAGTCGAGTGGCCAGAGACGGCTAGTTGAGAGAGACACTCAGCTCCCAAACTCCGAATCGTACAGACGTCAAAAAGGAGATATTTTTACACGCGTGAGACTTAGACTATTGCTCCGAAAACTTTTGTTAAGAACTTAGATCTTGTGCGCTAGAGACAGACCGAAAAATTTGTGTCGCATGAGATTGACCGAAAGACTTGTGTCGCATAAGACTTGAGAATAAAAACGATTTATAACGTTTATGATTTTAACTTTCTTTTCGTGTATTCATCGAATTATCTCCCGTCACTGTTTTGCTGTGCGTCCTTCTTTAAACATTTCTTATTAACATCCACGTTCACATCCGCGCATATCACCCAAAAAATATTCATTGTGGATCAATGTAACGGGAATATGATCCTTCTGAAATCTTATTTATATAGTTATCGAAAGAAGCGAATATTTGTTAAAGAATGAATTTATCAAAGGATGATTGGTTAATTAAACCACAAAACGATTCAGGCCACACTTACGAATTAAATAATGGCTAAGAGCCTCTACCATATATGTAAACGCTCAAAAAAGGTCCTTCATGTCAAATTGTAAAAAACCTTGAACTTGTTTATTGGAAGCACCCAGTAAGCAGAACAGCGCCCGTGTGCTGAAACAACGCTTAATGGCGTCTTATTGCGTCTGTGTGCTGAAAGCACCCCAATTACCGTACTTTCGTTCTCAACGACAATTTCACTTGTTACGTATAATAGATAAGTGACTCGATTATTATATTAAGCAGCAGAAATATCCCTGAGAAGCTCGACTTTATCAAAGGAAAACATGTTCGTTAGAGCCCAAGAAGCCACACACAACGGCCGAGGAAGCCACTCGAATAATGGACGACCAAAGAGAAAAGTAGACTTGGCAATCTAAATCAGGCCTCGTAAAGGATGACGTGCAAACTGCGACGCCAGCGCTGAGCAGCGCCACCAAACTGAGATAGTCCTTGCTTTAGCAATATGCTATTCAAGTGCCAAATTTGAATATAGTGCGCTAAGTTTACACAGTGTGTTTGTAAATAATTTGGAGTGTTTGCACAGATACTGTGCACAGATATTGTGCATCCACTATCCAGAGACCATTTTTGGTCTGTGGTGACGTTACATGCGGAATCTACAGAGGCATTTTGAGTTATCGTCTGCTAGAAAATTTGTCGCGTTTGCATTTTCTTTATCTGCTTTTAATTTGCTGTAGCAATCCACCGCTTTATGACATCTTTTCTTGCAATAGTTGCATTTGATTTTCATAGCGTTACTTGCTGCCTCCTTGTCGCCTTTGTCGGTCCGATGGCGCTCGTTCCTATTATTCGAAAGTTTCTTCTTGACTTGCTTAGATAATAGAGCTAGATAATTCGATCTAGCTTCGTTACCCTTGTACGTTTTGCTGTCGTACTCCTCTATAATTTTGATCATTAACACATCAATGTCCGGTAGGTTATCTCGTGATTTGATTGCACAGCAGAAATTATCAAAACTGCTCGGCAGGCTGTGAACCAGCATAACAGATAGTAAATCTCCGTTGATGTCAATTTCTAGGGCATACAATTTGTCCACAATGTCCATGAATCGTGACAAATAATTCCGCACGCACGCACGCACGCACGCACGCGCGCACGCACACGATGCGCCAAATCGAACCAGCAACCTTCTCGTAATGCGCCTCAGGTAATGGTAATACTGGCGGTAATTGCACAAAAATGTTACTGTAACTTTAAAATGCCATTACTCCGTAAAAAAATTGTATCAGATTCAATTTTTTTTAATTTACGCAAAAAAGTCTAAATTGTTCGATGGTTTCAATAACATTTACGAAAAAAATTCATTCTACTACGTGGAGTGCGTCAAAACATGCAATTTTTGGGAAACAAAAACACGTCCTTACTTTTGAAGAGATGGCTCGAAAAAAGAAAGATAAATTCAAAATGTCCTAAATGCTTTTTAAAGTAAGAGACTTTAAGCTTTAAAACAAAAAAAATTTTTAGAATATGATTATGTTTGACAGAGTTAGGCTTATTTGAAATCATGCGATATTTTTGCATGATTTACCTGTGCAATAATTTTGATCGCCAGTGTGTATTGCATAAATTATAATAAGATAAAAAAAATAAATAAATAATTATTTATTTAAGATTTATATAGTCTATATTATACACAGTAACAAAAACATTAAATTTTATTTAATTCTTAATTAACATCAACCATATGTTCCTTGATCCAGTCTAGATATGCAGATACTTTAACAAACTTATCAGGTTCTCCCAGAGCACATGGAACCACAAAGGATGCGATTCCTATCTGAACACCCTCAGCAAGAAGAGCGCTACCTGAATCACCCTGCAACATTATGAAAAATCATTAGCAGTAAACTAATTAATTTATAATTATTTTTCTTTTCTAATAAATAAACCATAAATTAACAATCGTTTACTTAAAAGTAATAATAAACTCATGTGTCTTACATAGCACACTCCCTCGCCGGCTTTTGTAAGAGTGCAGACATGATTATCGGTTACTCTCCAAGATGAAAGCTTACATTTCTGGGGGGAGTAAACCTTCAAAGTGATCTCTTGTAAGATGTTGGGCGTAGGTCCATTAAGCTAAAAAACGTTTTGCATTGATAAATAAATACGCTGTTACAAATAAGTAACAATGTAATAAAAGTCGAGATACTAATTATACATATATGATTATTATATGATCATAATATGCTATAATAATATTAAATTTTTCAGAATTTAAAAAAAATGTAAAACATAAGAGAAAAATGATTATCACGTAAGATATAGCGTTGAATGATAATAATAATGTAACTCTTCACCGCCATCATTACAATATATTATTTATGAAGTATACTACATTACTTAAAAATTGTCTAAATTAGGGGACACTTTTCGCATACTAAGAATTTGGACTATTTTCAAACCGCTGAAACTCGGAAAGAATCATCGTAGAGAAAAAATCCAAAAAGCATTTTGAAGTTTGAAATTTCTTTCAAATTCTTTTTGCGGATTCTAATTATCTCTTTCCTTTACAAAACAGCACAATAATGAATCTCCATTCATCAAAATAAAAATTTTTAATGCGATTTTTTTGTGTTACATCTGACGTGAAAAAAATCGTTGAGAATTTCTGTTATCTGCGTCTTGTAACGGAATCTCTTCCCTATAATTTGAGTGGTTGTTGATCGCTATATAATTTTTTTACTTGAGTTATCGAGGTTTGAAAACGAAATAATTATTTTGACTTTGATCGCTGATCTAATCTAAATTACTGAAAACTAAGGGAATCAATCTGCTTTATCGTAGTAAATGAATAAAAAACATCTCAAGAAATTAAACATGCGTTTTCTAGCTTGAAGTTTTAACTTAACGCAATATCGGTAGTGTTTTAGTTTTCAGCAATTTAGACAATTTCAAGAATGATGGACACATGGAATGAAAATGTTTTAGTTGATAAACTAAATTATTGTTTGTTATTGTGGTATACTTGAACTACAAAACTTTGGTTTAGTGATTTAATTGGCTCTTTCTTCATGATAGTATATTGAATTTAAAAAAACGATTGCGATTTTTTACGTTTTTTTAACTCGATTTGTTATTAGAAAAAGTAAGGCTAAGAAGAAAACAATCAAAACATTTGAAAGATCTAACTTTCAGCTTTTCAATGCGATTTTGCGGAGCATTATATGTAGATTTGTATAAGAGTAATAAACAATCAAAATCAAAATGACCATTTCGTCTTCAAACCTCGAAAATTCGGTCAAAAAAAGTCGTACAGAGATCAGCAAACACTCTAATTAAAGACAAGAGATCTTGCTACAAGAAGTAAATAACAGAAATTCTCTACAATTTTTTTACATCAGATGTAACGCAGCAAAGTCTCATTAAAAATTTTTATTTTAACGGATCAAGATTTATTATTGTGCCGTTTTGTAAAGGAGAGAGAATTGGAATCCACAAAAAGAATTTGAAAGAAGAAGTTTCAAGCTTCAAAATGTTTTTTGGATTTTTTCTCTGCGATGATTCTTTGCCGAGTTTCAGTGGTTTGAAAATATCCTAAATTCTTAGCATACGAAAAGTGTTCCCTATTTTTTTTAGTAGTATATTATAAACATCATTTATATGTGTCATTTATATATCATTAAAAATTCAAAAAAGCTTAAAAAATTGCTACTTCATTAATATAGAACATTGTACATCCTAGAGAGAAAGTTTAATAAATTTTCTATCGAATTATTAATATTTTATTTAATAGAATATGTGGACCACGTGACCGTTTCTTATTCCTCTTAGGTAATATTAAGCTATTCAATTGAAAACTTACTGAGGTTCTGCCCCAACCAGATACAACACAAGGAAGATCTGTGACAGCAATGTCTTTCTGTGCAAGCGGAATTGGTTTTACTATATCAGTATACACGATGTTCTTGTTCAATCGAATGAGACCGATGTCATGATTAAGTCTGACATTATCAAAACCAGTATGCCACACAACGTTCTCCGCTTGATAAACATAACCTGTCTCATTTAAGTAGATCGTACCCGCGTGAACCATAAATTTCTTGGCATCAGTAACACTTTGGAAAAATCATTTTAGAATGTAGGATAATTCTTACAGAGAGAGTTTCTGCTATTATATACACACAAAACTTTAAAATTCTTATATTTAAAAACAAATTTCTAATTTTTCAAGAATTTTTGAAAAATTTGAAATGTGTAAGTGAATCTGCAAATTGAATGGAATTAATAGTATAAACATATTGCATGTTTTAAAAAATCGTAGAAAATTGTTTAAAATATGGATTTGTTAAGAAATGAATCAGCTTAAAAATTCATACATTTTTGTACCAAAGAGTTGACTTCTCTGAGCGACACAATTTAAATAAAAAATTTTTTCACATTCTTCAAACACTATCTTCAACATTCTGTAAAACATCTGCTGTCTCTCAATTTTGGGTTCTTTGGTTTTTAAGGGGATCCTAAAGTGCTGTTTTACTGATCAAGTATAATTACTTTCAGATTAATTAATCTTTTAATTGCCTCTACAGATTTAAAAATCCTTTTCCAGAATCAAAATACAGACAATAACACACTGCGTACATGAATTAATCTATTGCTATGTTTTACCTTTCCATCGATTTCACATGCAGACAAAAATGTTCACATACAAAATTTTTAAATGAATAAAACTTTTTTATTAAAGCATCTAGGCTCATTCTAAAAACACAGTATTATTCTTTAATGTTAACTCTAGGGGAGAAGGTACTTGTTTTACATGTACAAAGTGTAAAACTTTTATTTAAGCAAATATTGTTACGAGTCAACGCCAGAAGCCGATATGTAACAATTTTTTTTTCGTTTCTCATGAAATCATTAACGTAAAACAAGTATCTTCCCCTCTAGAGTTATATTAAAAAATAATACTGTGTTTTTAGAATGAGCCTAGATGCTTTAATAAAAAAGTATCATGTGTCTGAAAATTTTGTATGTGAAAATTTCGTGTGTTTGCATGTGAAATCGGTGGAAAGGTAAAACAAAGCAGTAGATTAGTTCACACGTACACATTGTATTATTGTCCGTACTTTGATTCTGGAAAAGAATTTTTAAATCTGTAAATACAATTAAAAAATGAATGAAGTAGTAACTAATCACATTGATCGGTAAAACGGGACAACTTAAATATCCCCTTAAAAGAAAGATTTAAGCTTTAATTTAAGCTTTGTTTCATCTCAATATGATGAGTTTTTGCAGAGTTATCGCTATTCAAAGCTGTTCAAAAATTAGGCGGCCCGTTTTTTGCTGGTGAGTGCATATTTGTCACAATCTATCTCTTTTAATTTAAAAGATAAAAGATAATCACTTTTGATGGAGCACCCTGTATATATATATATATATATATGTAATACAATAAATTCAGTAGTATTGTAATACAATACTTTTTAAGCATATGAAAAATTGTTATTTGCAATTATGTGTCTTTTTACAAGATATAGGGTAAGATTGTCATCAATATATTTCCCCTGCTTGTAGCCACAAATAAGCAAAACCGAGTGAAATCCATTTATTCCAATTCCATCAAATGTGTTTAGAAACATAAAAAAAAAACTGGAGCAATTCCTTTGCTACGAATTAGACGATCAAATACAATTTTGACTGATTTTTGTAACTTTTAGACGAGTTATTTGTATCTAATGTCTAATATATCACTCAACAATTTCATGTATTTTTAAAACTGAAAAATATCTTATTGAAGTATTAAATCTAATAGTGTATGTTTTGTTTGGAATGGTTATTTTATATGATTTGTTGAAATATCCAATATGACGAATTGCCATCATTGGACCACTTCGTGTTTCCATCAAGGATCAGTTTGCAAGCGTGAAAACTTGAATACATTTTCTTATATTTCTTATATTTCAATAAAATTAATGTTTTATTTTATTTATAATTGAATTATTATAGGATAGAGCGAAGCTGTTTCGTTCAAGCGACTATCTTGCTCGATAATCAAAGAGATCAGTAGATCAAGTTGGTACCGTTATCTCTGCGAAGATAACGTTGAAAATGACATGATGCAATGTATGGCATGTATGACATCAAAAATGAGTGCACGAACACAAAGCATGGATATTAAATAATAAAATAGGTATTTTTACAGAAAATGCAAAATCAAAATAATTAGTTTTTAATAATACATTTCAAAAAAATTAATTCATATGAATATTTTTTTATACCTAATATTTTTCTCTTTATGTTTCAATTTAATATTTCTTGAATGCATATCTACAATAAAAAATGATAAAATATAAATATGTACGAGTTTTAATTATTTTTGTAAATGGTCCATTGATGAAAATCTAATAATCCATTCATAGAACATGATTGCTATCAATGCCATTAGCCATTATATATCATTGTATACCATTAACCATAATTTCATTTTTAATTCTGGTGCAATAATAAAACCAAATACCATAATTTTGTGCAATTAAGGCTGTTTAAGATGTAGTATACGAAATATTTGTATAAATAATATTATAATTATATAAAAGACCAATAAGAGAGAAAGAAATAAATAAAATTAGGTGATCCATTGATGATAACCTTCCCCAATATATTTATATATTTTTAATATTAATATAATAATATAATAATATATTTATTATCTTTAAAAAATGGTTCTTCTAATATAACTGTCAAATATTTCAATTAAATTATTCTATTGATGGAAAATAAATGAACGATTAACATAAATTGTGGGAGAACACTTACAAATTTACACAATGAGCCGCAGTGAGAATATGACGATTGTTAATGATCGATCCTCCACAACGAAATTTGCCCTCATATTTTAGAGCTACGTGATGTGGATACTTGCCAAGTGGAGCGTCTGTACCACCGATGATATGTGACGCTGGCAAACCTTATGAATAAAAAATTTTATGTACTATAATTTATTTCAAAATTAATCACTCTTGTATAAAATTATTTACTTGAAAATTTAATAAATAATATGTAAAAGATTTTCAAAAAGAATTTAATTTCGCACACACGCACGCACACACACATGCACGCACATATATTTTACAATCTTCTATTTTTGTTCTTATTTTGAATCAAATATTTCGTTTTATTAAGCTTTAAGAATTATATAAATATTAAAATAAAAGGTTTTAAGAAATATTATCAAAGATATGTTAACTATAAAATAATCTAATAATAATTATCAAACATTCTTTTAATCATAGATTGTTCTTTTCTGAATTTTATTAGAATAAATCTAATTCATTAATACTATAATTATACTTCAAGTGTAGCAAGAGAATAAATTACCATGAATTGTAACTATTAAAGCGATGAAAAAGAAACTAATTGTGTACATGATTGCTGAAATATACTATATCCAACGAATGATCGCAGTATTTATCAGCAGTCTTTTATAATTCTTTTATCATAATTATCCTATCTACAATCTGTCAACTTTTAATTAGAAGATCTCAAAGTGCGAAAGTATTTTTATTTTCATACTCACTCACATAAGAAACAATAAACTTTTCGATTCAAAATAAAATTAAGTATTAAGTGATTTCAAACATTATTAATTATTATCGTTGGTCTCTAAATAAATAACAAATATATGTATACTAAAACAATTAAATAGATATACATTTTAGTAACTTTTTATTTTTTTTATTTTTAATAAGTTTAATTTTTTTAAATATTAATATTCGCAATTTTAAACAAACCTGAAAATTAAATATAATTCTTATAATTACTTTTTTATCTTCTAAAAAACTTTTTATAATTTTTAGATACACGATCTTATCTACAAACAAGACAAATTAAAATTTTAATTATATGTAAAACAACATTGAATCTATCAATATTAGGGTACATCGAAATAATTTAAATAGCGGATAAAATTGGATAATAGTAAGCATTCGAGCAAATATAAGGAAATTTATTCGAACATACAGACTACAGTATTCTCTTTGTTCTTAACATAGAACATAAAACATGGTATCTCGTGTTTTCCTTATATTTACGCAAATGCATACTATTATCTAATTTCCCCGCTATTCAAATTATCCCGATGTACCCTATAAGTGATCTAGTCTTTCTTATAATATTTCGCATATTTTTAATAAAAAATTTAGTTGTTTATTTATATATTCGGAGATTATACGCCACACAGAGTTTGACAAAAAATATTGTTAAACATGATATTATCATTTATTAGCATTGCAAGATTAATTTCACTGTTATTTCTTATCTAATCCTGTCATAATCAAGCGGTTTTCCCAACGCGTCATCTAGAAGAAGATATCTGTATGCGATTTTTATCATAAATGACTTGATATTATCTACATTAACAATCTATTAATAGTCATTTTATATCATAATTAAGGTTAAATAAAATTACTTCTACTCTTACGAAAAGTAATGAACAAAATGATACGATAGCAAACATAAAAGGTTTACACTCGAAAAAAAAAGTTTCATATATATACATATAATTATACAATAAAATTACACATAATATATAATTTTGTATGTAATATTTCTCCACGATAAAATAATGTATAAAGAATGTATATAAAAATAAACTTGGAAAAATTTGCCGATAATAAATATTTGTTTAAACAAATGCAAAGTTTAAATAAATATTCATAAAAAGACGTATTACAAATTATTTAACCTGAAAGACACTTCGAAGATACTCCTATGGAGGTACGCAGTCAGATTTAAATTTCATGCGAATGCGTGCCCATCATCTGAAATTGCTGGAAGTGTTTTTGTAGGGACACCTAAATTATTATAAATGTTACGGAATCTATGTGCTATATATCCAGCAACATACAATAAAGCATTTGTTTTTATAATTTCGGTGCCTGTGTTTTGTTCAATGGCTTCGAGTAATTCTAATTCTTGTAAAGTAGGGGTATAATTGCTTAAATCAATTGCTAGAAAAATTATAAGACAAATTATGAAAAAAATTATAAAAATAAATATAAATAAATTATATTGTATTATTCAATGAGAAATGGCAAATTGAATATATTTTGAGTATATTGAATGTATTATGATCCAGTATGATACAGTATCGGTAGATAAACTTAATGACAATCTTAAATATAAGATCAGACTATAAATATCGATATATAAATATAGGCTTTAAATGACATTGACGTATATAAAACCGACGGCACACGATGCTTATTTTCATGTAACATTATTTGCTGGATTTCCTTGCTACTGTATGGGCAGTTGTAGCAATGCTGCTAGCTGTGTTGTTAGTTTGGCTTTACATGGTGCAGTCTTTCGTACAGACTGAGTAGCTGGACCTTAATTTTGCAAATGAAAACAAAAACATACTGTGTGCCGCAAGTTTAATGGATGTCGATTGAATTGCTATTTCTCACTAAATAAGCTAGATAGGACGAATTTCTAAAAAAAAATTAATTTGCTGTATTAATATTAAAAAATAATTAATAAAAAACCATATTAATATTCATATTAGTAGTCATACGTTATAGGAAGAAAAATGATAAAATAATTTAAAATAGGAGAAATTTGTATAATTTCATTCAAATAATTTAAAAAAAGAAAAATTTCATAATACGGAATGTATATACACTAATATTAGATAATATTTTATGTATTTTTTTCTACTAATAATAGATTAAAATGTACGCACACTGCATATATACACATTCATAATGTTCTAAACAATAAATTAATAAAAATTAATATTTTAAACTTTTTACGTTACTTTCACTGTTTTCACTTCTTCTATATCGATATCCATTGCTTCTTGCAAATTTGTTGCTTGACTAGAAACATTGTTGTGTGCTTCATCAATTTCTATGAGAATAGTAGAATTATCTCCTATAGTATTTGCACCTAAAGTGACATACCCCGAGTGCTTACCTAATATATACCATCTCAATCTATATTTTAATTGCACAGGTGTAGGATAATCATATCCTGCACCCATCATTCTTAAGCATGAAAATAAATTTTCTAGGACATCTTGGTTCAGTCTTCTTGTTAATAGATACTTTATTGGAAATTCTTCAGATGAATATTTTTCTAGAATAAATGGAAACATTTCAACTAATGACTTGATGACACACTAAAATTGCTTTTTAAACCTGTAATAATCTACGTCCCACTCGCATTTCCAGAATAAACTCGTTTTTATTAGCAATTATTTTATTTTGTTCATCTATTAATACCATATGCATGTGAGCTATTACAATGTCCAAATTTACAGTTGTTACAGTTATTACAGATGTCAAACCAGTCATTAAATAACTTAAGTATGTCAGCAGTTTGTTTCCATTGTGGAGAAGTAAGTAGATCCTTTTCTTCGCACCAACGTATTGCCACGTATTGATGAAGCACATAACAATGTTTCTAGTCAAGCAACAAATTTGCAAGAAGCCATTGCAAGAATCCATTGATATCGATATAGAAGAAGTTGAAAACAGTGAAGGTAACGTAAAAAGTTTGAAATATTAATTTTTATTAATTTATTGTTTATGAATGTGTACATATGCAGTGTGTGCGTACATCTTAATCTATTAATAGTAGAAAAAAATACATAAAATATTATCTAGTATTAGTGTATATACATTCTGTATTATAAAATTTTTCTTTTTTTAAATTATTTGAATGAAATTATACGAATTTCTCCTATTTTAAATTATTTTACCATTTTTTTTCCTATAACGTATGACTACTAATATGAATATTAATATGTTTTTTTATTAATTATTTTTTAATATTAATACAGCAAATTAATTTTTTTTTTTTAGAAATTCGTCCTGTCTAGCTTATTTAGTGAGAAATAGCAATTCAATCGACATCCATTAAACTTGCGGCACACGATATATTTTTGTTTTTATTTGCAAAATTAAGATCCAAATTTACAGTTGCTATTACAGATGTCAAACCAGTCATTAAATAACTTAAGTATGTCAGCAGTTTGTTTCCATTGTGGAGAAATAGATCCTTTTCTCCGCACCAACGTATTGCTAATGCATTTGCAAATTAGTATTTGAGAAAACTTATGCAGCTATTTTAACACTTTGTCTCTGTGCTTTTTTTATATCTAAATGTGTTGTACTTAATTTGTGAGCTATTTTTACATCTCCTGAATTTAATCTCAATATTTCTTCTAAGCATGTCTAGTCAACATCAGTTCCTTTCGTTTTAAAACTGGAGTCCAAAAAGTTATTCCTGGCTGGCCAATTTTATCAAGTGAGGAGCGTCAGCGTAAAAAATATTTTTAATGACACGATTGACACAGTGATAATTTATTTTTTGATATTCGTGATAGTTTCGTTATAGATTTCTTTATGGATTCTCCCGTTAGGGATCTGTTAGATTCTCTCGATATGGATTTGTTATTAGTTCGTTAATGCTTTTCCCGATTCTCCCATTAGGGATCTGTTATAAGTTCGTTATAAATTCATCTTAGATTCTCCCGCGAGTGGCGATTAGGCGGGCGCTTTTATAGTGCCATTTGTCAGAAATTTAGGTGGGGTGATAATTCTTAATAGAACCATATTTGGTTAATGCTGTGTCAGTCGTGCACGGTCTCACGGATTAATTTCTATATCTCAGCAATCTTGCATTTCCGCTCGCCCATGGCGTGATCGTTGCTATGCAGTCAAAAATGCAAGCTTGCACTGTGGTAGCTTCTGAGCTACAACAATATAATTTTGTTTCTCAATGATTTCTTGTTCATTTTTTTCGGAGTATCTGTGTTAACATTTACTCCAATATTAAGATTGTTCCACAGTTTCATGTTCGCTGGCCATATCACTTATCACAGCCAAAACAATATAATTAATTTTATAAAGTCTATTTATTATTGTTAGCAATGTATCTGCAGACATAGGTTTATCAAACTCATAATATATTAACTGTTTCCATGTACAAAACAAACCTCGGGTGAAGACAAACTGACATGTTTTATGAAATCCATAAATCCTCTGTTCCTTCCGTTCTATTTTAATTTTATTTGAAACGAATACTTCGTCGAAAGTTAACACCGTCAATCTTTCGTGTAAACTAAAGCTCCTTTATCATCCATAATTTGAAGCACATCTGTCAAAATTCCAGGTGGAATACGAAATGAAGCACACCAGCTAAGATTGTTTCACAAGGTAATGGCATTTTCTTTGTATTACGTAAATATCGATAAGCTTTTGGGCTCAAAGACCATAAAGCAATAGCTGATATTATATCTGCAGACGACCATGTAATGCGAGGGTTTGTTTTTTGCAGGGACTCAGACCGGACCGAAACCGAAATCAATAACCGGACCGTAACTGTTATTTTAGTCGAACCGAAACCGAAAACCGGACCGAAATATTATGCAGGGTAATGGACCGAAACCGTAATCGGACCGAAAATTTTATTTCGGTTTTTGAGCCGGGTTTTTTTTAATGTTATTTAAGTCAATCTGCCATCAGGTCGCTCTATTCTTAATATGTCTGAACGTTTTTTAATTACAAACACTGTGTTGCACAAAATTATTCTATTAGCCATATATTACCTAACAAAATATTCTAGATAATATACAGCCAATTGAGTCAATAGAAACTTTCTTTTATGTTACATAGTGTCCGTAGTTGGAAAACGCTCTGTATGAAGTGTTCCTCCATAGTCCGCGCATTCGATGAAGAACAGTGCACTAAAGTGCCGAACGATAGTTCTCAGGATTAAAATTTATACTATCCCCGCTAAGAACGAATATCAATGAAGCATCCTGGAGGATCATTATTAGTCAGAACTAATAGAATTTTTATCAACAAAGATGACACGTACGTTTGTAATCTTACATTTATATTTTTAACTCTCCATAGACACGCAGTTGATGGAACTTTTTTTCTCTAATTTCTGAACATAAAATAAATACAAAAAAGTAAGATCTTATAAGAGTAAAATTAAATTTTTAAAACTTTGAATATAATATTGCAATTTTTCCGGCTTTTTTATAGCAAAGTTTGAAAAAGTCTGAAAATCTTAATTTAACTTTTAAAACAGTAGATAATTAGTTCTAAGTTCTAATTTCTAGATAAGTAGTGATATTACACAATGTCTATGGAGGGTTACTTTTTCATTTTCCTTGCTTATACTATAATAATTTTTGTAAAATTAATGTTTTTATAAAAAAACTAATGACAAGCTTAAAACGACCAAACAACCAACTGCAAGTTGCTGTCGATGAAACGGAGGAAAAAAAGAAAAAAAAAGATTTATTTACAAAACCTGGAACTTCTCAATGATGCGTAACTTTTTATTTACAATAATAAACATGAATTTTTTAGAGTGTGCAACTTAATATACCAATTGTATTATTTGATATTCCGGTAATCGAGAAAGACCGGTAAGATGACCGAAATTCGAACGGTTACGGTCATCGTTATCGACAAAAGGAACGGAATCGAAACTGAAATTTGAATATGGTATATGCTTAGACCGTAACCAGACTAAAATTTCATTTCGGTCCGGATCCCTGGTTTTTTGTGACATCAACATTTTGACCCGGAGTAAAAACTTTGCGTAAGGCATGTAAAGGTATTACATTTTCCTCTTGTTTATCTATTATTTATTTATTTATGTTAAAAGTTTAGATTTTTTTTCTACATTTTTCTGTAAATTTTCCACTTGTTGACATATTGTTAATTTCATATTATTTTCGTTCATATTTCTCCTTAGTATTTGATTTTTTTTTTAATTAGAACTTCCTTTTCTTTCTTTTCTTTTTCTAATAAATCCATTAATATTGATACATTTTGTTTAGTAGATGTTTTATCCCTGTAAAATATACTTGTATTTTAAGAATATTATTACATTTGTCGCACGACAAATTTTTCTAGCATGTTCATTGGTCACAGATTAGAAAATTTCTAGACTCGAAATTTTTTCTATTTTGCAACCAATCAATATGCTAAAAAAATTTTGTCGTACGACAAATGTAATATTACTCTAATATTAAGTTCTTATATAGGTTTAAAAATATAAATATATATTAAGTTCTTATATAGGTTTAAAAATATAAAAATATATTAAGTTCTTATATAGGTTTAAAAATATAAAAATATATATATAAATTATACAATACCTTGTGCCTGTTTCTTGTTCCATTATCATGTCTAATTCACAGATATCGTTATTTGAGCCTCTTTGTTGTGTTTCTTGTTCCATTATCATGTCTAATTCACAGATATCGTTATTTGAGCCTCTTTGTTGTGTATTTTGTTTTTCTGTAATTTTATCTGTAACGTTTTACATCTTTTTATGTATGTGCTGCTATTCTTGAGCATATTTTAAAAGTTGTACATATGTTGGTACATCTGTCTTTACTCTGAAATAAATTTATATTTTAAACCCAGAGCACACAATGCTTTTTTATCTGCTTGCGCCTGTGCTATGCATCATAATTGGTTTTTATTAGTTCTTACAATTATGAGAGCCAATCAAGACGCACAGCACAGGCGCAAGCAAGCAATCTAGCAGGTAAAAAAGAATCGTGTATTCTAAGCTTTAACAAAGTATATAATTTCTCTTAATTGTTCACATATAGCGAACACGATTATTTATGAAATTTTTATCTTGCGATATGGATTATTGAAAATGACTTCGTCTATTTTCGTTTTGTTAAAGTATAGAATTTTAAAAGTGTAAATATATAAAAATGAATTACATATACACTGTCGCAAAATAAAAACGGGACAAAAATTTTGACCAAATTTTTAGGCAATTTTCAAAGTGACATAACTTTACGAAAAATTATCCAAATTGCATGATTTTTTTTTAAATTAAAGGCTAAAATCTCAGCTTTAAAATGATGTATATTTTTTTTATTACCACAGAGCAGCAGGTATTTTTTCTTCCAAGGATGATGTAGGGCTTCGATTCGTTAGATAAACTGCAGTTTGTACTGCTTCCGGCCAGAATATCTTCCCTAGTTTTGAATTCAGAAGTATACACCATTTTGTAAAATTGTGCAGTTCATCCGCTCCGTTACTCCGCTACTGCTGTGGTGTATAACGCACAGTAAACTCAAATTGTATTCCTCTGCTCTCAATGTTGTTTGATTTCAGACGAGATATATTCTCGCCCATTGTCGCATCTGAAACGACTTATTTTCATGTTGAAGTGGGCGGTTGCCATGGCTCAAATGCTTTGAAAAAACGCAATACCTCCGTTTTCGATGCTAGTATATAGACACATGTGAAATGTGTGTAGTCGTCTATGAAGGTAAGGACATATTTTTTGTCCAGACGAGATAAAGGACTTAATGAGGTCACTATGTATCAGTTGTAATGGACGTGTGGCTCGTTTCCGACGTTTATTATGTGGCAAATGTGTCTGTTTTCCCTCGATGCATATTTCACACAGACCTCGGAATGAATCTTGAAATTTTGAGTTTATTCCAACAGTTTGATCTTGAAGCCTCTTCACATCTTCGTAATTTAGATGGCCCATTCTTCTGTGCCATAATTCCAGTCCGTTCTGTTTCGTGCTCACATTTCCATAAACTGCTTTCCTGAAGCTCAGTTCGTAGAGTCCTGCATTATTTCTATATGCTATTGCGATGACACTATTACCTTTTGTGATCAGTCCTCGTTTAGTCTCAAAAATCACTCGATAATCGTTCATTTCAAGTTTCCGTACCGATAAAAGATTGTAGTTAAGATCCGGTACTGAAAGTACATCTTTTATTGTAACCGGAATTTCTTTTCCTTCAACAGGACTGAGTAGTTGAATTTCACCAATTTTGTTAGTTTGTAGAAAACTTCCTGATTTAGCGATTCTTATTTTTATAGGTGTCTCCAGCTTCCTTATATTATTCAGAGTAGTATTTTTACTTATTAAATAATGTTTGGTGGCCCCGGAATCCAAGAACCACTTGATATCATTGCTTGTTTTATTTCCAGTCGCTGAAAAACAGAAAGTTTGATCATCATCTTGTTTACTGGAGGATACGTGTGCGTTTTGAGTTGTTTTCTTTGCTGCTTGTTCGGACAGTCTCTTTCGACGTTCAACATACTTATGTCCAACTTTATCACAATAATTGCATTTGTAAGGAAACGGTGTACTGCTTTGCTTCTGTGTAGATTTATTCTTATTCCATTTCTTCGGCTTTTGTGTTAATTGTGATGCAAAGACCGATGACTGTATTGATTCTTCGCCATTCGGTTTTAGGTGGTTTAGAGTTAACGCGGACCTTCTTGATAGCTATCGGTCAAACCAAGTGGCGACCTGGTACCTCGGCGGGTGAGTCGTGGCCACGGGACGTCGTGTCCAGTCACAACACCACCCAGGACAGGCCTTGTTACAGAGTCTATCTTGTATTTGCGAGTGAATATGACGAGCTCAGTCTTCCGGGGGTTTACCGAAAGGCCCGAATCTCTACACCACTCCTCCACAATCTCCAAGGCCCCTTGTGTGAGCTCCATGAGCGTATCTAAGAAGGGGCCTCGCACCAGAATCGCCAGATCGTCGACACATCCCTGTGCGTAGAAGCCCCTGCTGTTGAAGTTTCTTAAGAGCCCGTCGGCCACCAGGCACCAAAGGAGTGGGAACAGCACCCCCTCTTGAGGTCAGCCTCTGTTAACCCAACCACCCACACTGGTGTTACCTAAAGTGGTGACGACTTGTCGCTGGAGCATGCTTTTAATCCAGTCTATTACTCTATCCGGGACGCCTCTTCGAGAAGCCTCCCTACACACGCCACATTATTAAAGGCACCCTCAATGTCCAGGAAGGTTCCCAATGCGTAGCCCTCATCCCGCAGCTGGTTCTCAATAAGAGTCACCAGCGAGTGGAGTGCCGTTTCCGTCGAGAGCCCCACCCCTGTATGCAAACTGATTCTCGTGCAGCGGATGCCGCACAAGAATGACATCCCTCAGGTATGTATCAACCAGCTTCTCCAACGTTTTCAAAAGGAAGGATGTCAAGCTGATTGATCTGAAATCCTTGGCAGAGATGCAGCAAATCCTACCGATCTTGTGAATGAATACCAACTCTCGCCAGTCTCCAGGTCTTAGGCGTGTAGCTCAAGGCCAAACACGCCCTAAGCGTTTGCGTGAGGGGGCCAATGATCTGATCGAGTCCTTCCTGTAAGAGTGCCGGGAAAATGCCATCGGGCCCCGCTGCCTTGAATGGCTTAAAGGTCCCAATGGCCCACCTGACTCTGTTAGGTCTGACAATACTTGCCGCTAGTGCCCAGTCCTCCCCCCGAGCTTTTATAGAGAATCCCGGTACATCTGTCCTTGATCTCCCCCTGGGTTCTCTCAAAACCAGGAAAATTAGTTTCCAAGAGATGAAGCAAACAGCGTTCTCCAGAGGCCAGGCTACCATCCGGCACCCGCACAGCCTGCAGGTTGGAGTCCGAGTTCTTGGCCAAGATCCTACACAGTTTGTGTTAATTATACAGCTGGAGACTTTACGTACTCGCTTGTTCAGCACTTGTGTGAAAGGGCCAGACTTTGGTAATGAAACACAATACCTTTTTAGGTTTGACAATGAAATAAAACTTTATTTTGACTTTTACAAGAAAGACCTCGTGGGCATAGCAAAACTGGCTAGCGAAGAAGAAACATAAATGAAACATAAAATACGATAGATATGCCTAAAACTAAAAAGAATCATGAGCGTTCAGTTACTGCCATCTATTAGTTGTTGCCCTTTTGTCGTATGGAATTCTCAACACTCCTCCTCAACAACAATTTCAGTTGATTCCGGACTTTCATTAACTAAACCTACATATTTAGACAGAGTTCGCAATTTTATCGCTTGTAGTGGTTTCGTTAACATATCTGCTATCATGTGCTCTGTATCGCAATAACAATAATCTAATACATATGTTTTCTTTAAATGCTTAATATAATAAAACTTAGTATCTATGTGCTTAGTCCGCTTATTAAACTTATGATTAGTTGTTAATTTAATGCAAGACTGATTATCTTCGTTAATTATGGTTGGATTCTCCTGTATATGCCCGAAATCTTCGAGTAGATATCTCAATCATATCGCTTTTTGACACGCCTCTGTTAACGCTATACATTCCGCTTCGGTAGACGAAAGTGCCACGTAGGATTGCTTATGGCAAGCCCAGCTGATAGTTCCGCCATTAAATTGAAAGACATATCCGCTATTTGATTTTCTGTCTGAAGTATTTTGCGCCCAATCGGCATCCGCGTAACCTAACAATTCGTTTTCCTTACAATCTAAGTTTCCAAGTTTTAACTTATAGCTAATTGTACCCTTTAAGTATCTCAATATTCTTTTTGCTTCTTACCAATCTACTTGTTTTGGCTGCTAGTCTCTTACTCAATATTGCCACACTTGCAGTAATATCCGAGCGAGTAAACGTAGATAAATACATCAACGCTCCTATTAGACTTTGGTACTTAGTATTTTGAACAAAATAAGGCCTTTGTATTTAGATCTTTTGAATTAGTATCTGGTTCGTGTTGCGCCGTGTGAGGGAAATGCAGAACACACAATAGTAGTTAGGAATCAGTCCGATTATTTTTTTTCTATGGATGACTAGCTCGCAGAAGGTGCAGATAACAGCATGCAGGAAGTACAGTTGACAGGAGCGCAGCACGCAAGGATAACAGGCGCGCAGAAGGTGCAGATAACCAGCGCGCAGAAAGTACAGTTGGCAGGTGTGTAGAACGCAAGGATGAAAGGCGCGCTGTGGGTGCAGGAAACCAGCGCACAGGAAGTACAGATGGCAGGAAACCAGCGCGCAGGTTGGCAGGAACGTAGTACGCCAAAAGCGCAGAGAGAAAAACGCTAAAAAAAGGTAACCACCCGTCGCGGTAATCTGAGCAGTCGCAGTATGGTCAGTCGCAGTAAAAAAGGACAGTCACAGTAAAATAGAGTAGTCGTAAAACTCCCAGACAGCCCCGAGCTGTTCGTCATCATGTAAGAGGCCTGAAATCTTACATCGCAGACTCGTGCTGCTCGATCGCCCGAATATGGCGTACTCCTGGATGAAGCTGAAGCTAGCGGCCAGCATTAGCGGCCGACCAGGGCCGAATAAGTGTAAGGGCCTCGGGTTTCCACACAATGAGATAGCTCAAAAAAGTCAGTTAAACTTTTATTTCTCGCGACATTTATTGTCAGAATAAAAAACTTCAAGCGATTCTTATTTTGCGTTTGGGAGATATAGCTTAATTTCGAGTAGTTAGACCTATTTTTCAAGTTTAATTGTTTATTTACGCAACTAATCGGTTTTCTAACACAACCGTCGTTTCTGGATATTATTTCTCGGGATATTTATTGTCAGAATAAAAAACTTCAAGCGATTCTTATTTTGCGTTTGGGAGATATAGCTTATTTTTGAGTAGTTAGACCTATTTTTCAAGTTTAATGGTTTATTTACGCAACTAATCGGTTTTCTAACACAACCGTCGTTGCTGGATATTATTTCTCGCGACATTTATTGTCAGAATAAAAAACTTCAAGTGATTCTTATTTTGCGTTTGGGAGATATAGCTTATTTTCGAGTAGTTAGACCTATTTTTCAAGTTTAATTGTTTATTTACGCAACTAATCGGTTTTCTAACACAATCTTCGTTTCTGGATATTATTTCTCGCGATATTTATTGTCAGAATAAAAAACTTCAAGCGATTCTTATTTTGCGTTTGGGAGATATAGCTTATTTTCGAGTAGTTAGACCTATTTACTGATTGAGATTATATTTATAAGACTTGTTATACTTTAGATCTCTCTCATTAGCCGAGCCCAGGGTGCACCAACGAGGAGGTTGCCAAGAGGATTTCGCACCCTATCTTTTTTTTGGGGTTTTTAACGGTTTAAATTTTTTTGGGGTTTTTAACGTTTTAAATTTTTTTTATTTTTTTACGTTTTAAATTTTTTTTGTATTTTTGTTTTTTTTGGAAAGGGGGTTTATACAAACAAATTTTTATTTTCTTTGATTATAAATTTTTTATTATTTCGAAGTACCTTTAATAAAATAACATTAATATTCAGTGTTTATTTCGCTCTCTGGTGCCCTTAAAATTTGGTTGCAAAAATTGTAATGCAGAGCAAAAGTCACTAGTGGTGTCAAAATTTAGGGGAGGTTCGTTTTTAACATTTATCTTGCCTGACAACGGTAATATGGTCATTAACTTTTCAATTTCTTGACTATCGATAAATAGATCTTTACGATCTTTCATTATTTTTTTAATTTTTCCGTCATCTTGCCCATAATAAATTATGTTGGTAATGTCTATACGAGCTTTGTCCATGTCACTTTCATGAAAATGTACATATGAAGACGAAGCCATTATTAAGTCCCAGCAACAAACATGCACCCCGCAATTTCCCCCTACTCCATGTTTTTTTGATATCTGTGACGGTATATCTTTTGGAATGTATAGGTTCCACTCATTCCAAGCAATGTCTTCACCGACTTCATTTTGGAGAAATGTGCATAAGGCATCGATTATAATTGATGCAGGATCTCCATGCAATGAATCAAAATATATTATACTTTTTTCATTTAATAAAACTGTAAGCAAGGTCCAGTGGTTACGATAATTTATTGGTAAAAACCATATGTTTTTTTTAAAAACAGATTGTTTTTTAGCCCATTTTAAGAAGCCTTCGCTTATAGTTTTATTGCGTATTATTTTGTCGTAAAATAGAGTGTCAAAACAAATAAGTGACATATTTTTGCTTTGTGCCACTTTGTGGTAGCAAGCTAAAAAAACTATTCGGGCTAAATACTGATTCGGGTTTTGATATGGTGATAACGTACTAAATCCATTTTTGTCAATGATAAAACCATTGATCTTTTTATATAGATTTGGGAAATCAGAAGGATAGTAAGAGTCTAATTGAAAAAGAATATTGGCATCGTTAATTTTTGTATATTTATCGTAACTTTCTTTCGTAGTACTGATTGTTACATCTTCGTTGATAGCGTTATTAATATTATGAGTTAATTGTACATCTTTGTTAACAGTTTTCGCTTTTTTCTTAGTTTTATTTTCTAATTTCTTAAGCACTTTATATGTTTCTATTACATTTTTATTACAGTCTTGTAAATCCGTTTTACATTGTAAATACTTAGACTGGGTTAAGTAACGATTTGAAAGTTTTCCATTTTTATTAGACTTCTTATCAATCCATACTTCAACATCGGCTCTTTTGCCACTCTTTCTTACTTTATTTGATTTTTTTTTATAGTTTTCAATTTCTTAACCTTCGTTTCTTTCTTTCCCTTTTTATTATATTCATTAACATGTCGACGTGTTGTTTTTGTCGAAAATGTCCTTTCTTTTAGTTTAAATTGAATGCTCTCTTCACATTTTTGAATAAATCTTGGGATTAATATTTTTTTCTCACCGTTAAGTTCAGTATTTTTTTTAATTTTGAATAAATTTTCTGCTGTGGCATTACTGTAACGCGCATATCCAAAACGAGCTATACCAGCTGCTGACCAAAGAGCGTAAAATGGTAATAAATAATCAAAAATATACTTTAATAACTCTTCTGAATAAAATGAATTAGGTTTCGTAGAAGAATTACTTTTCTTTACAATTGCTTCTTTTATGTCAGTAAATGCTCGATAATATAGAGATGAGTATAGTTTTTGATTGGTGTCAATATCAATGAAATCGTCAGATGATTCTTCTTTCTCATCTTCGATATTAAAATTGTTCTCATCGGTTTTGTCAAGTAATAGAGTTTCTAATTCGATAACCTCTTCTGTCAATCCATAAATCAGAATTAAAGCCTCTAATGGAATTTTTGCAGTTTCAATGTCGTATGAATGTATTAAAGCACTTACTAAGTTTGAAGCAACATATCGTTGAACGCACTGATTTTTTTTATCGGGGAATACAGCTTTAATTTTCTTACGCACAGCTTTAATTAGATGCGACGAACAAATATGAATGATTGTAAGATCTTTATTGATGTCTTTCTTACCTTCTGCTTCATAAAATATTTCATTCATGTAATCGTACAAATTGATGTTATTAAAAGCATAGCATGATGATTTCAAGAGTACAATACTGAAGTCAGTTTCTATTTTTTTAATACGTTTTAATGTAATGAGTTTTAAATGATCAACAAAAAAACTCAAAACAAAAGTTAAAACAGTTTCTGTATGAATTGACGAAATGCTCTCCAACAATTGAAGTGGACTACATCCTACACTTCCTTTTATCGAAAGCGCATAATAATAAATTGTCATATCATTTTGCGCAAACGGTGGTTTAGCTATTATGGAACCTGTCGCATCTAAGTGTAAAAAAGTATCTTTTACTGTAGCTAGAAAATCTAATTGTTTTTCAGTAAATAGTATTACAAGTAAAGGATCGCACGTGTAAAACTGTATATATCCTGTAATTATTTCCCCATATTTGTTAGAATAATTATCTTTCAGTTTTTGCATAAACATAAAATAGTTATTGTCCAAGTCATCTTTCTTTCGGTAATCACTTTTAATTTTTTCTAAAATTATTTGATCAGGATTATTAAAATTCCCTTGTTTTAAGACATCTTCAGATTTAGCACCAAGCATCTGCCACTTCAGCATTTTTGGAGAAACTTTTTGCATTTCTTCACCTAATCGGTTTCTTTCAGGTTTCTTTATGAATCTTATATGTACTTCATTAGAAGAATGATTTATTTCACGTTGCTGTAATACAATAACGAGATAATCAGAAAATGGTTCACAAATTCTTTCCTGAACTACAAACTTAAATGCTGTGCATGTAGAATTTAAGCATTTCGCTTCTGCATTAAAATATAAATTATTAGGTGATATCTTAGACAAACACTTATGCCAGTAAAAACACAGTACACAATAAGGGTAATGTTTTTCAAAATATTTATTAAAATTATCAGTCCACAGATTCTTTAAACGGTTTTTATCACATACCCAAAAATCTTGCCAAAAATTTCGAGGAAGTATAAAATGTGAACCTTCAATAGTCCATTTGTTTCTATTGAATGTAAATCGAATGTAATTATTTTGTGATTTACATTGCTGCTCGATGGATTGAGGATCTTTTTGTTCAGGGATTATAATACTACTTACGCAATTTTCCCTATTTATTTTGGAACAAATGGTTAAATCTGTAAAATCATCATTGCAATTTTCGTTGTCTGTATCAGGTAAATTGTTTTTCTCATCAACCATATTATTTATTTGTTTTTCATATTTGTTGATGCTTTGTAAATTATGCTCTTCTTTCTCATCTAAGAGATCTTTCAAATAAATTTCATTATTACTTACATCTTCGTCAATAAATTTCATATTATTTGTGTGATCGCACAGATCTTTTTCGAAAAGCGGTTTGATTTTTATATCGTTAACCGAGTCATTTGTTACCATTTTGTTTCGATTACTCGACTGATCTTTTTTTATTCTTAGCATTATTTCTTGTTTATAATATGAATACGAAGCGTGACATCTTTATTGATATTTGCGCATAGTTCTTAAATCATGGGTCTCGAATAAAATAATACAACAAATTTCAAACCATACGTTTTTTCGCCATGTTTCAGTGTTCAAAAAAAGTATAAAATCATCAATATTTTCCCTATATTTTGAATAAATTTGCAATATAGCATCGCAAATTTCGCTAGATGTAATAAGTTTACGCTCAAACATAGTTATGATATTTAAAAAATAGTGAAATCGTATTTTAATTAATCACAATTGTGTCAACTCTATTTATTGAAAACGATTTTTATAATAATAAAAGATTTAAAAGAAAAACTGCACACTATTTTCATTCTTAACATATATTATAAAACGGTTTTGTAATTTCTTTTTTAAATTTAAAATAAACTTCTAGAGGAAATAAAAAATGAAGATAACTCTGTCTTTTAAAATAATTGCAATTTGAAAAAACTTTCTAAATGAATATTTCAAAATACTTTTCTTTAATTTCATTATATAGGAGGCTTTTTTCTCCGTTAAATCGAATATTCTCGATGCGTGTTTCACGCTAGCCCCGAAAAGTTTCAGATCCTTCGCGACAGGAAAATACCAGTAACGGCCGCGAGCCGCTGTTTCCTTATCCGCGAGCCGCCGTTTCCTTATGCGCCCGATTGGTCGCCCCACTCAGTGGCCTTGCAAGAAAGGCCCGAAAGCTCGAGGCATTTCGGCAGAGAGAGAGAGGGAGTGTGCGTGAGTGTCTCACGATCACGAACCTCCTAAAGCCTATCACACGCACTTTCCGTAAAACGAAACAATAAGATTTCGACTAATCGCGTTGCGATTCGACTGTCCGTAACCAAATCAAATAACGCGATTGATTGAAACCTTACTGTTACGTCTTACTGAAAGTGTGTGTGATGGGCTTATGACACATGTATTAATTTTTGCTGAAATATATATTATACCGACTACAATATGGACTTTTATGATACAAAACTTATGAAATTTTCAATTTTAACTACAGAAAATTCTAATAAATCTACCATTTTCATATATTTCTGCGATTTATGTAAAAAGGATATTTGATTAAGTAAAAACTTTTAATTATAATCTAAAATGAAATTATTATTAAAGAACATAGCAAAATAAGAATCGCTTGAAATTTTTTATTCTGATAATAAATGTCGCGAGAAATAATATTCAGCAACGACGGTTGTGTTAGAAAACCGATTAGTTGCGTAAATAAACAATTAAACTTGAAAAATAGGTCTAACTACTCGAAAATAAGCTATATCTCCCAAACGCAAAATAAGAATCGCTTGAAGTTTTTTATTCTGACAATAAATATCGCGAGAAATAATATCCAGAAACGAAGATTGTGTTAGAAAACCGATTAGTTGCGTAAATAAACAATTAAACTTGAAAAATAGGTCTAACTACTCGAAAATAAGCTATATCTCCCAAACGCAAAATAAGAATCGCTTGAAGTTTTTTATTCTGACAATAAATATCGCGAGAAATAATATCCAGAAATGAAGATTGTGTTAGAAAACCGATTAGTTGTGTAAATAAACAATTAAACTTGAAAAATAGGTCTAACTACTCGAAAATAAGCTATATCTCCCAAACGCAAAATAAGAATCGCTTGAAGTTTTTTATTCTGACAATAAATATCCCGAGAAATAATATCCAGAAACGACGGTTGTGTTAGAAAACCGATTAGTTGCGTAAATAAACAATTAAACTTGAAAAATAGGTCTAACTACTCGAAAATAAGCTATATCTCCCAAACGCAAAATAAGAATCGCTTGAAGTTTTTTATTCTGACAATAAATGTCGCGAGAAATAAAAGTTTAGCTGACTTTTTTGAGCTATCTCATTGTGTGGAAACCCGAGGCCCTTACACTTATTCGGCCCTGGTCGGCCGCTAATGCTGGCCGCTAGCTTCAGCTTCATTACTCCTGGGCCGAATGCCCATTTATCTCCGCAGACTCGCACTGCAACGTTTTGAAACCTGACCTTTAAGGTTCGAAAAGGCTTGCTACATCGTGTTGCCCGTCAGAACCTCAAACATGTGAATCAGATGTAAGTTTATCTCCGCAGACTCGCACTGCAACTGTTTATCAATTAAGATAACTCCTCCGTTCAACAACGTATTATCATTCGAAGGAAATCTGTTAATGTGACTCCAATCGCAAAATGGCAGTCAGCAAACGAACACCTCATATCGCAGTGACGCTATCTATAACAGCGTGAACTCAACCACGAAGCACGCGTAGCAATACGGTTAGTCGAGTAATAAAATACAATGTAGCGTCTGATATGACAACGAAACTTGCAATGCAACAAAAAACTCTACGATCACTCGCATGCAATTCACAATTCCCGACGCGAATGTCTCAAGAAACAAAACACTGTTGAGCCGACATCGAAGCAATGGATATGCCGTCGAAAATACTTTCGTATAAAATGCGTAAACAAGAAGCGATCGTGTCACATATTTTCTAACGCGTAATATACTATGCAGAGATTCAACGGAGCAACGGCGGGCATCACATCACTCGACGTACGCGACAATCGTATCAGAAAGTATACAAAACGTCGAATATCTCACACATTTACACAATCGGAAAATAATACGAATATTACAAATTATGTAGCACGCGTACACTTGAAGGATGCATAGATATGCGTCACTCGTATTGAGAATGCAGACAACGTAAATATAAGATGCAATTCTACAATAGAGCAACGGCGGGAGTATCAGCTCTCGTAGTACACGTAATAGCGCGGTAACTTTTGAGAAATCAAGGCAGCACGCGGACGTGCAACAACGAAAATGGCGGCATGCGCGTCACTCGAAACACACGTCGATGAAACGGTGAAGAAAATCGAATTGATCGAACCTTGGATGGGCTCACAGTCGGGAGCAACTACTTCCTAACCTTCTCGACGTGGAGAACTCGCTCGAGGACGACCAGGATCGGGAAGGAAAAGAAGGAAGGCGTCAGGGCGTCCTCTCTGATCTCGCCGATCTCCGGGACCGTCTCGTACGCAACGTCGTTGTCCGCTCAACGAATAGACCTCGCACTGACTCGTCCACTCGCTCTCAGACAATTTCACACCGCACTCGAAAACTATTGAGAAATTATTAAGAAAACCCGCACACGAACTCTCACGCTGTTACTTCTTCGGAAGCCCGGTACTCAGTGTCCCTCTTCCCGGCAAGAAGACGCGCTCAACAACCCGTTGCTAGGGAGGTCCCGCTTCCGTTGCCAAGCTGGTCCCGGCGCTATTTCGCCGCCGCTGATCCCGCGGCCACGTCCTTCGCGCGTCCCCTCACGTGATCGCTCGCGGCGTCTGAGATCGCGCTACGGCGCGCAAATTCAATCCGGCACATTTTTTGCCGATGTCGAAACAGACTTTCACTTTTAATTTTCTTGTAACCTATATCTAACGGTATTTTTGGCGCCTTACTATCTTATAAATTAAACTTGTGTAACAATTTTTCGATATACGACTGACTTAAATAGAATATGCCTTTAGCGTCTCTTTCAATCTGTACTCCCAGATAATAATGTACTACTCCAAGATCGGTTATATGGAATGCTTCAATACCTCCTCTACGTATAATATGAACTTTAAATCGTTACCTGCAACTAACAAATCATCAACATACACAATTAAATAAGTGCGCCTACCTTCTGACATATTCGTATAAAGGCATGAATCTGTTTTGCTCTGTTTAAAATCCACCTTTCGAAGAACGCTGTCCAACGCCTCATTCCATCCTTTGGCTGCTTGCTTTAGACCGTAGAGTCTTTTCTGCAACTTGCAAACCTTGTCCGTATTATCTTCGTACCCTTTGGGTTGTCGCATATAAACGGTTTCCTTCAATTCGCCGTTCAGGAAAGCATTTTTAACATCATAATGCCTGAGGCTTATCCCTTTTCTTCCTGCTATCGAAAATAATGTTCTGATTGTGGTCTGCCTTACAATCGGTGCAAACACCTCATCATAATCTATCCCATATGTTTGTGTATAGCCCTGCGCCACTAATCAAGCCTTATATCTTTTCATACTTCCACCAGCGTTTTAATTTTGTAGACCCATTTACAGCCAATAGTTTTAGAATCTTTTGGTGGATCTATAAGCTTCCATGTACAATTTTGTTTTAGGGAACGAATTTCGTCGTCCATTGCCGCTTTCCATTTTTCTTTATTGTGTCCTGACTTGGCCTCTTCAAACGTTTCTGGCTCCAAAAAATCGACTTCAGACACTCTTCCAGCAAATTCCAAACGCTTCGGTGGTATGCCTTTATTCTTTCAATCTGATCTTCTTAACTTTATATTTTCTTCATCGGAATTATTTTTCATATTGCAGAATACCGGCCCTATATCTTCAGTGGATGATTCTTGACGTTTTTCTTCTTCTCTTTCTTCTTTCTTGATCCCTGTGTTTTCATTTATGCGGTAATCTTCTTCATTTGATTGATGCTCATCCAGGAAAACAACATCTACTGATTCTTATTTTTTCAGTTTCCTTGTTCAAAAATCTGTAGCTTTTAGTTTCTTCCGAATATCCGACAAATAACAATTCTTCTGCCTTTTGATCCAACTTGCGGCGATGTTGCTCCAGAACTTGAACGTATGCTCTCGATCCGAATACATGGATATGTTCCAGATTTGGTTTTCTTGAATGCCATTTTTCATATGGCGTCCGTCCTGTTGCGCTGGTGGGAAGTCTATTCTGCAAATAATTGGCTGTAATAACAGCTTCTCCCCAGTATTTATTTGGTAACTTTGCGTCTATTAACATACAGCGTGCCATCTCCATTAAGTACCAATTTCTCCGCTCAGCTACTCCGTTTTGTTGAGTAGAATATGCTGCGGTATACTGTGTTTCAATGCCCTTATCTTTGAGAAACTCTTTCAGTTCTTTGTTTGTATACTCTCCTCCTCTGTCGGATCTTATAATTTTTGGCCGTTTATTATATTTCGTCTCCATTCGTGTTAGAAATTGCTTGAGCTTTGTGCATACTTCCGATTTATACTTTAATAAATGCACTTCCGCGTGTCTGCTATAATCGTCTATTATTGTGAGTACGTATCTATTATTGCTTGGTGTGGCCGTTTGCATGGGGCCGCACACGTCTGTATGGATCAGTTCAAGAATTAACTTTGCTTTATTTTCGGATTTTTTAGGAAACGAAGTTTTTGCCACCTTTCCTTTTATACAGCATTCGCATACAGATCGTAATCCACAGTCTACAATTTTGATTCCTGTAGCCAGTTCCTTAATAGTAAAATCCTTAATGGCGATGATAAGTAGGTATATAAGGCGGGTTCTAACCCAGAAGCTCTGAGGGGGGAGTGGGTCGCGGGGGGCTCCCGCGGCGCGGGGTCTGCGGAGAGAGGGGGACGCGTGCGGAATCAGCAGATGACGCGTGCGGGATCCGCGGATGATACATGCGGGATCTGCGGAGAGAGGGGAACGGGATTATGACGCGAGGGAGGGGCCCTACGATCGCGAGTACTAAGGCGCGGGGAGGGGGCGTCTCATCGCTCGTGTTAGCGTTCTCCCGCTCGCGTCCCCATCTTCGTTTTCTCTCGCTCGCGTTCGCGTTCTCTCTCGCGCTCCCACTTGCGTTCCCATCTTCGTTCTCTCTCGCTTGCGTTAGCGTTCTCTCTCACTTCCGTTCGCGTCACCATCTTGACTCGCGTTCATTATCCCGTTCGCGCGCTCGTTGGTATTTATCAATATGATTACCAATCGATTTTTTTTATTATAATAAGAGCTAATGGTTACGTTCTAAATTATGAACTATCTCGAAAAAAAGACCATTTCACAACATAAAAAGGCATCTTAGCATTTTTTATCTCTTACAGCGGCTAAACTGCTAGGGAAAAATAACGAATTCTATTTTTAATGAAACATGATATATTAAGACAAACGTGAAACAAAGAAACGTAAATGTTATATGTGTAATGGAGAGGGAGGAATAAAAAAAAATCGACGGTATATATTTATAGATAATATACGTTTATTTTTTATGTGCGTGCCACCAATTGAACAGCTTGAATACATTTTGCATGACACAATTGGATACATGTTTATGGCAACGTAAAGTATGTGTAGCGTCCATCTTTTTTAACGATTCCGCGTCTTCGTAGTGCTCGTCAGAACTCTCGATGTAGACATCATCTTTTGCATCGTCCAGGAGCAAATTTCGCAGCCATTCTCGTTTCTCGAGTCCCTTTACGTATACGATGGGTGAGTTTTCGCTCTCCGTCATATCCCGCAACGCCTTTGTAATCATGTCTCTAGCCGTGAAGTACGGAATCGTTCCGTGATCATTGCGCCAATGTAATCCGTGATGTTTCACCTTCAACCAGAATACGTGTTTTCTATCCTCTTTGCTGAGAAAATGCCATGGCTCGGGGCTTCCAAATATATAATGAGTGAGAATAAATCCCTCTCTGAGAGCGGCAAATTCCTTCACAACGAAAGAGTTTCTGCCGACGAAACCTTGCAGATCCATGAACGTTGGCGTTGACATGGTTGCAGACATGACTGATTTATGTCGAGGAGCGGACTGCGGGAGGATCGCGGAAAGTTGTACTTTTTATATCGTTCCCCTTCTCCAACGTTGCATGATTTTGGTCTATGGATGATTCGACGTGATTTGAATTATCGATCACAACTTCGTTGACGACTGGATCTGCCCTGGTGCAAATTAGAGGCCCATCAATTACGTCTCCCCTGGGATGAAAAATTGGATAGTATATTTTGCCGACGATGGAACCATGTAGATCCATGACGTAACCTTTTATTAGAGGCCACTCAATTAGGCGTTCCCCGCGATGAAAAATTGGATAGTATATTTTGCCGACGATGGAACCATGTAGATCCACGACGTAACCTTTCAGATCTACGTACGTTGGCGTGAACATGGTTGACGCTGGTGCGGACATGTCGAGAAGTGGACTGCACGAGAGGATCGCGATACATGAATTTTATATTGGAATATTGCTAACATTGCAATTTACATACACTTGCGCACTACATTGGACAATGGGCTGTATTCGATGACGCGATCGTGCAAGATGAAACAGTAGGCAGTAGTATTTGACGGTACATTCTCTTTGCAATCAAATTCTATGCGCACATCTACAGTAGCACTCTTGATAGACTCGTTCTGTCGCGCGCAATTGATGACTACAAAAGATCCATTCGCCAAAAATGTGCTTACGTTGCAAAGCGTTTCATAGCAGTTGTATCCATAATAAGCTTTACGAAAACGCGCATACATGTCAAAAAGTATAACGTATCTATTTTTGTTAAAGTCTAAATTCAGGTCGTCATATGGATAAAATTTAGAGTTCAGATAAAGTTTCACGTTGGTCAGATTACAATCATCGAATATGCTCGCATCTTGAGACAAGATATTCTTTCGACCAATCTGCAGAGCAAAGATAACGTATCGCGGTTTCTCCAACTGAGTCGCAGTTTTGATAGCCCAAATGTTTGGTCGTGCTCTGCAATAGGGGGTACAGTTCCCATGATCGGATCATACTCAGATATCATCCGCTTTCCAAAGCTCGTAACAGGGATAGTTTATTGACCTCATTCAACATAACGTGAGGCATTCGTCACTGTACTTTGAATAGTTCGATTTCTGGTTCCGTCTTCGAATCACCATTGATGCAATTGTTGTCGTTGCGCGCTCGTATCAAAATCAGTTCATGGCGGGCGTTAACAACCACATGTTTGTAATCCTCGCAAAAGCCCAAAAGCATATTGAGCGGTACGCAAAAATTAAAGTATCCTTCCGGTATGGTAGATATAGTGTCCCATCCGGCATTCCGCAAGATCAGCGCTTTGTTATACGATAGCGATACATAGTTCTTGATAGTGCTGGTTATTCCAGCGTTTCTGATGCGGCCAATCTCCACGCCGTTGAGTTTATATCGAATTTCATCAGACATGAATACCACGCAATTATTTGCAAGAAAAATCTCCGCATCATCCTTCTTCTCCGCATCATTATTCTTCTTCTTTTTCTTCAATTTTCCTTCGTATAGTATGTAGAGTAAGTTTTCACACGTATACAAATCCTGCTGTTGTATGGGTATTCTTATCTCATCGCTATGTCCAAACGTCGTATTGGCATACGGATTGTATGAATGAGTTTCAATTTTGACAATGCTATTGTCAAAGATCGGCTCGCGTCCAATATTCAAGATATCAGCCATTTCGTATGAGTGGCATTCACTTGGATACCGTTCAAATAGACACGGTGCTGAAGGACATAGAGACATTATTTTGCGCATGGTTCAATTGGACACGGAAAAGATGCACACGAGAAGAAACGGAGTGGTATTCACTTGGACACCGTTCAAATGGACACGGTGCTAAAGGACACAGAGATATTAGACACGATATTTTGCGCACGGTTCAATTGGACACGGTGCTTTTGGACACAGGAATTATTGGTGAAATGTCTTTTGCACACAAGAAGTATTTTATTTAACAATTCGCACTGTTCAATTGCGCACGGAAATATGCGCACCAAGTCTTTTGCACACGAAAAGATGCTCACCGTTCATTTGGACACGCAAAATATGCGCACCGTTCGTTTGCACACGAAAATATGCGCACCGTTCGTTTGCACACGAAAAAATGCGCACCGTTCGTTTGCACACGGAAAAGATGCACACGAGAAGAAACGTGCATTTTCACACCGAAAGAAGACCACCGTGCATTTGCACACGGAAAAGATGCACACGAAAAGAAGCGCACCGGGGCACGCGTAGGGACCGTGCCAGGTGACCCCCGTCAACCGGGGTGTCCAGGTCCCGAAGATCGTGACATAGGGATCCGCCGTAGGGAAAACGCGCAAAATTTAAGTTGTAAACCTATGTGGAAGTAGTGAGATTGAATAATAACGCGTGGGTGGGTGGCTTTGCCCTCTCTCTGCATCCCCGCGTATTAATTATAACATAACTAGAGAGCCCCACATTCAACAACGTGGAAATGAACAGCGTGGACTTAGTTTTGAATGAAAAACAGAAGAAAATTAAGTGCAGTGTTGAATCGTGCAATGTCGAATCGTGCGGTTGACGGGGGTCGCCTGGCATGGTCCCTACGCGTGCCCCGGTGCCGCAGAACCCATTGGTTCTCGTGGCGCACCTCTGTGTTGTGATCTTCGCGACCTGGACACCCCGATTGACGGGGGTCACCTGGCACGGTCCCTACGCGTGCCGCGGTGCTGCTGAACCCTTTTGTTCTCATGGCGGATCCCTACGTCTCGATCTTTGTGACCTGGACACCCCGGTTGACAAGGGTCGCCTGGCACGGTCCCTACGCGTGCCCCGGTGCCACCGAATCCGTTGGTTCTCGCGGCGGATTCTTACGTCGCGATCTTTGCGACCTGGACATCCCGATTGACGGGGGTCGCCTGGCACAGTCCATACGCGTGCCCCGGTGATGCCGAACCCGTTGGTTCTCGTGGCGCACCTCTGTGTCGTGATCTTCGCGACCTGGACACCCCGGTTGACAAGGGTCGCCTGGCACGGTCCCTACGCGTGCCCCGGTGCCGCCAAACCCGTTGGTTCTCGTGGCGCACCTCTGTGTCCTTCTTTCGGTGTGCAAATGCATGGTGCGCTTCTTTTCGTGTGCATCTTTTCCGTGTGCAAATGCACGGTGTTCTTCTTTTGGTGTGCAAATGCACGGTGCGTTTCTTCTCGTGTGCATCTTTTCCGTGTACAAATGAGCGGTGCGCATCTTTTCGTGTGCAAAGGAACGGTGCGCATCTTTCCGCGTGCAAACGAACGGTGCGCATCTTTTCGTGTGCAAACGAATGGTGCGCATCTTTCCGTGTGCAAACGAACGGTGCGCATCTTTTCGTGTGCAAACGAACGGGGCGCATATTTTCGTGGGCAAACGAACGATGCGCATCTTTTCGTGCGCAAACGAACGGTGCGCATATTTTGCGTGTCCAAATGAACGGTGGGCATCTTTTCGTGTGTAAAAGACTTAGTGCGCATATTTCCGTGCGCAATTAAACAGTGCGAATTGTTAAATAAAATACTTCTTGTGCAGTGTTACCAGATTGGGGTTTTTTTTCCCCAAAGTGGGGAATTTTTATGTTAATGGAGAAATTTTGGGGAACGAAAATTTATGGGGAAAAATTTGGGGAACAATTTAAACTTGGGGATTTTTTCAGGGAAAACCGTGGTATGATAGTTACATTCAGAAATTTCCTTCTAGTATTCAAAACCTATAGTTTATGTCATCGTATACTACAGAGTTTCAGTATTGGAAATGAACCGTTTTGGCGCTTCATTTGTCTTATTCTGTTAACTTAAGGTTAGTTAGAATAAAAATAAGCAGTTTAGGTTGACTTGTATGTAGTTGAGGTTACGCAAAGGAAATAAGTTAGGTTGACTTATATGTAGTTAAGATTAATTAATATAAAGGAAATAAGTCTAAGGAAAAAAGGACATATAGAAAAGCCTGGGAATTAATTCCACAGTTTTCTGGTAAGTTTGATTATTACTTTTAATTATTAATGCCTCATCTTGATATCAGCAATGCATATAAATACATATTCATACGTTTTTCTTAAAAATGAGTTAGAAAAGTTTAAAATACACTTTTTCTTAATATGCAAAAAATTATGTAGTAATTTATTATAACAATATTTATTATAGGATGGCTATCTGCCCTGCCGGGTGACAGTACTAAAGCGTATTGCAAGGTTTGTCGGTGTTCACTTCAGGCTCACAAGAATGATATTCAAAAACATGGTCAATGCAAAAAACATTTGGATGCATTTAAGTATTCTCAACAAGCTTCAAGCATGAAGAACATAACAGATTTTGTAACGAAGACTATATCAGATAAAAGAAAAGTAGCTGAGTTAAAAATTGCTGCTTTTATTGCAGAACATTGTTCTGTGTCTTCAGTTGACCATCTTGGAAGTTTAATAGCAACTTTTGATGAAACATCTCAACTATTAAGCGAAATAAAAATACATAGAACTAAAGGTACAACGTTAATAAATAATGTTATCTCTCCTTGTCTTTTAGAAGACCTTATTAATGATCTTAGTAATGGACATTATTCATTGATTATCGATGAAAGTACAGCTGTGGATACCAAGAAAATCCTTTGCCTTATTATTAGATATTTTAGCGGAACAAAGAAAAAAATCGTAACAACTTTCTATAGATTAATAGAGATAGAAAGTGGTGATGCTAATACATTAATAACAGCTTTTAAAAATCAAATCTTAGAAGATGGCCTTAAAATTGAAAATCTTATTGAAATTGGAATTGATGGAGCCAATGCTATGATAGGTAAACATCATTCATTTTCTTCAATTTTGAAAGAAACTAATAATGAACTTGTAGTAGTTAAATGTGTTTGTCATTCTCTTCATTTGGCAGCTGAATATTCTTGCAAATGCTTACCAAGAAATCTTGATTTTATTGTTAAAGAGTGCCACAACTGGTTTTCTTGCAGCTCTAAGCGTTAAATTGAGTATGCAAAACTATATAAAATCTTAGAAGATAAGAAACCTTTTAAAATTGATAAATTATCAGGCACACGGTGGTTAGCAAGATATGAAGCAATAAATAAAATAATTGATCAATGGCATGCTCTAAAACTTCACTTTTCTCTATAGTAAAAGATAAGGAGAGATGTTACACGGCTGATCAACTTTATAATATGTTTATTACACAATCTAATTTAGTTTACTTAACTTTCTTGAAGCACATGTTGAAATTTCTTACGGATGTTAACAAAACGTTCCAAGCAGAGAATGCTAATTCTCTTAAACTTTCAGATGATTTGCATTCTCTTTTATACTATTATATGAATATTCTTATATCTCCATCAAGATTAGAATTGGAAAAAACAAATCTTGCTAACTTTAAATTCAAAGGTTATGTAATGAGAGTTGAGGCTATCAATTTTGGATATTCTTTCGAACAAGCAGCTTCTGGCTTGCATTATCATGAGCTTAAAGTAATCAAAGAGAGATGTCGTGACTTCTCGATCTGTTTGTGTGAACAGTTACAATACAGAATCTCTGACAATATTAAATTATTGAAAAAAATAAATTTGCTTTCTCCACAGCTAGCAACATCACAAATAAAGCCAAAGCTAATTGAACTAGTTGTAGCATTTAAAAACATATGTAAAAATATTGATATGACTACAGATAAATGGAATCTTCTTTATACCAAGCAGTGGAGTCAATTATCTACTCCAGAAGAATTTTGGGCTGAAGTTCTTGAGTATCGGAACTCTGCTGGCCAACAACAATTTGGCAATATTACAAAATTTGCTTTGACAATGCTGTGTTTGCCTTTTTCAAATGCTGTAGTTGAGCGTGCTTTTTCGATAATGAATGTAATAAAAAACTAAGCTAAGGAATAGAATGGCTGTAAAAACTGCAGATGCAATTATGCGGATACGATTTAATATGCCACAAGGATGTGTAAACTTTCAGCCAGCAATAAATATGCTTAAGAAGTTTAACTCTGAAAATATGTACTTGGATGAAAATGTAGAAATTGAGCAAGATGAAATATTAGAAATATTTTTATATACGTAACTTAAAGGCTGGTATTACATACATCCGACAACGACATTGTCGGACGCAGCGATTGGCTGCGGGATAGAAAATTTCTAGAGACTTGAGAAATTTTCTATCCCGCAGTCAATCGCTACGTCCGACAATGTCGTTGTCGGATGTAATGTAAATTCAGCCTAAGTGTTCATTTATGTTATGTTATGTTCATATATGCATAATTATTTTATGTTCATTTATGTACAACTAAATATGTTATGTTTAATAATGTTGATATAACTATGCAATAATATATATAGATATATTATATTTTATGTTTATCTATGTATAACTATGTTATGTTTAATTATGTTGGTAAGAAAGAAACGTTGATTTCATCTTTTTAAATACTAAATTAAATTTTATAAGAATTTTAGCATAATATTTCTATAATTATTTTTAACTGTGTGTGCGTGTGCGTGTGCGTGTGCGTGTGCGTGTGCGTGTGTGTGTGTCACTTGATAATATATAATCTTATAATTACGTAGTATCCCTCATGAATTGACAATATTGGGCTGCGTTAGAAAATTTCACTCGAATGAAATTTCTATCCTTCTATCCTTATTCAATTCTCAGCAAGTGACAAAGATAGAGAGATAGAAATTAAAATTCTAAAGAAAGTGAAGTTTCCAAACGCAGCCTTGATATTACCTTTTATCAATCCATAAAAGATATAAATTTTTAAATTAGGCGCTTTAAACAAAAGCAGAATAGCGATCTATACATTATTACATTTTGTGAAAATTTGGGGAAAATTTATGAACAGTTTGGGGAAATTTGGGGAAAATTCATGAACAATTTGGGGAGATTCAGCTTTAGCTATCTGGTAACACTGTTCTTGTGTGCAAAAGACATTTCACCAATAATTCCTGTGTCCAAAAGCACCGTGTCCAATTGAACCGTACGCAAAATATCGTGTCTTATATCTCTGTATCCTTCAGCATCGTGTCTATTTGAACGGTGTCCAAGTGCACCGCTCCCATATGTGAAAGTACTGTCGTAGTGGGGATAAAGTCACGTCATAAAACACACAGGAAAAAACGCATAGTAAGAAAGTATCTTATATTACGCATATTTACAAATCCACCTAAGATACCGCAATTACCCGTTATATGAGAGCAGAGGCTCACCCAAAATACGCAAATTAATACAAAGTAAGACTATTGGATAGATACTAGCAAAGAGAAACCTGAGAACGGTCATCCCGGCCTTTTTCGTGGGACCGATATTTGGCCTAGCATCCGCGCCAAACGTGGATGTAGAACTACGTAGCCACATCCGCTTTCCGACACAGTCGATCAATCACTTTTTGCGGTTGTGTCCTTCAAGCTACATCCATTTTCGAAACTGTCGATAATCGCGTTTTGCATGGTGTGTGTCCGTGCTACATTCACTTTTCGACTGTCGATAAATTACCTTTTGTATATACAGGGTGAGTTTTAATGGATGAACCAGCTTTTTACCATGAGAGCTGCGTTACCGATTCTATTATACACACATTTATATCATGCACTTAGGCATTTAGCACACAAACGGTCATTATAAGTATGTGTGTATAGTAGAGTCGGTAATCTTAGCTCTTATGGTAAAAAGTTGGTTCATCCATTAAAACTCACCCTGTATGTTGTGCTGTACGTTATACATATGTATATATATATATACATATGTATAATATATATACAATCGCGTTTTGCATGGTGTGTATCCGTGCTACATCCACTTTTCGACTGTCGATAAATTACCTTTTGTATATATGTTGTGCTGTATGTTATACATTATATGTATACAGGGTGAGTTTTAATGGATGAACCAGCTTTTTACCATGAGAGCTGTGTTACCGATTCTATTATATACACATTTATATCACACTTAGGCATTTAGCACACAAACGGTCATTATAAGCATGTGTGTATAGTAGAGTCGGTAATCTTAGCTCTCATGGTAAAAAGCTGGTTCATCCATTAAAACTCACCCTGTATATATGTATATACAGGGTGAATTTTAATGGTTGGAACAGCTTTTTACCATGAGAGCTGGGTTACCGATTCTACAACACACACATATTTATAATGACCGTTTGTGTATACTAAATGCCTAATGTGTGATATAAATGTGTGTATAGTAGAGTCGATAACCTAGCTCTCATGGTAAAAGGTTGTTCAAACCATTAAAATTCACCCTGTATATACATATGTATATATATTATACATATGTATATACATATGTATATATATTATACATATGTATATACACACACATATATATATATATATATATATATACAGGGTGAATTTTAATGGTTTGAACAGCTTTTTACCATAAGAGCTGGGTTACCGATTCTACTATTCACACATTTATATCACACTTAGGCATTTAGTCACACAAACGGTCATTATAAGTATGTGTGTGTGTGTAGTAGAATCGGTAACCTAGCTCTCATGGTAAAAAGCTGTTCAAACCATTAAAATTCACCCTGTATATATATATATATATATACATATATCTATAATTTGTGGATGTTCCGCGAATTTTATTAATAAAATAAATACATATATGCATTTGAACTTTTATATACACATTTAACAGCAGGAAAGTTATAGATTAGGTAGAATAGTAAAAATTAAATGTTTTATAATATACAATTTCATTTCGATCTTGATGAGTTATATTAATTTTAAAAATACAAAATAACTTGTAAAATATTAAATTTTCAATAATTTGATTTTAATATTTTTATATACCGAATCAATGAATGTAAATAACAAATCATAACGAATTAATTGGTGTAAATAAAACACATCCCAGACAGCACAAGATCTCCAAAACATGTCCTATGGACATTTTTAGAACATAGGGATATTTTTAGAATGTTTTTGAGATGTTTTAGAAGATTGGTGCTATCTTATAGTTGTTTAAGAAAAAATAATTTGCAATATGTGGTTGCATATATTTTTATAAACAAATTATAAGTTTTTTATGTCAATTGATACATCTCGTTATATTCTAACAGTAACAGTAATACAATAATACAATAAATAACAGGATTAAGATAACGTTATCGAAAATTAAATTTCTTACTAGATATTCTGCATTTTATATTAAAATATGTAAAATTAAGTTATAAAATATTTTGTACACCATTCAATTTTTAAAGATTTTACACATTTATTTATAATTTCTTATACAGAATGTTGCAAAAAATTTTACATTTATAAAAAATAATTAAGGAATTTTATTTTAAAAACTCGAGTTGACTTTCGACTCTCCGAAACGCCTTTACCTAAATAAAAAAATTTTATTTTATTAATTTTATACATTTCAAAAATATTACGGTGCTATCATTTCCCCACCACCTTGCGGTAGATAGCAAGGCGCACTTTTTTTAAAGTGGTTTCCCCAGTAGGTCTAGTCCACTCATATTTAATACAAAAATTATTTTGTATTTGTATGTTTATTTAAAACAAAAAAACAGAAGTAAAAGGATTAAAAGAATTTATACTAGTTAATTTTTAAAAAAGTAGTACTAAAATATCTAACTTTACCAATAATTATTGCATTATTAATTAATTTATATTAATATTTATTTTCTCTACAGAGAAAGAGGATTTTAAAAATAAACAATAAATATATAAACGTATGTAAAAAACTGCTGTATGTTAAATATATGTGTATATATGTATAATATATACAATATTTTTTTGATAAAATAAAATTTCAAAGACAATGATATTGATAATTATGTTAATGTTTGTGTTATTATTTTTAGCATAGAATGTTTCATTATTATTATTCTAGTACATGAATATTTATTCATTAACGGAGATATAAATTGTGTTGGCATTAATAAATCTGAGACAGAGATCGCAATCACAATTGAAATAATTACATAAATCTCAGACTAGCAAATCTTATCACGGGGAAATCTACATTATGTACATTTCCTTAAAATAATAGAAGCATAGAATTATGCTTCAGACGTTTCTTTACCCTATTCTTTACATACTTAGACGTCTTATAGTCTTTTATATAATTTATCAAAATATTTCACGATATTCGTGCATACCTTGCCCTATTACTTTATAGAATATCGTGTGCCAACATTTAATATGATCTCATCTAAATTTCATTATCATTCGTATTCTTCATTATATCACTGATAAGAAAATGTATGATTTTTCAGTTTCATAATATGATCGCATTAAAACACCTGTAATGTAATCCGTGATTTGATCTGCTAGTGTATGATTTATGCAATTATTTCAACTGTGATTGCGATCTTTTATATTATAAAAATGAAAAATTTATACTTATTTTCTTCATACAATGACAAAACTAAGATACAAACAATAATAAAAATATAAAGTAAACATTACATTTAAATTAATTATAAAAAAATACTGCATTCTATGTTATTTTTTAATGCGTACCTTGTATTTTTATTTTCTGTTGCACTGCTTTCAGCTACTTTGTCCTTTTCTGCAAAAAAGAATGATAAACGCTGCAACATAAAATAAATTATTTAAAAAAATTAAAGCTTAATCTTTTTATGAAGTAATACAAAAGTAGAACCAAAATGCTTGAGGCTCAATCAATGGGCAATAGGCCAATAAGAGTCTAATAAATTAGGTTTTTACTGGATCTATTTAAATCCATTTTTATGTTTTTTCTCTTTTTTTTCTTTTTTTTTAATCGATATTTAATATAATTTCTTTCCTTTATTCTTTTATTTATTCGAAAAGTTTTTAATTTTTCTGGCAAGAGTTTTGGATTTACTTGCACTGGTTCTTCTTCCTGCACGGTTGTTATATCTCGTGCGAGAATATATTTTTACAGTAATCATATATCTTAATGCTAGTATTCGATGATTACAACAAGCGTCATTTTTATCAAACCACTCAGTATGTACTTTATTTGTTGCATGTATACATTCTTTTACAATGTTATCAAGGACTTGTGTAGATGTCCAATGGCATTGCCATGTACGATTAAACGCCATCAATTGGATTTTAACAATGTTTGTCAAAAGAGTTGTTGGTCGTACTAATTTTGTTACAGCTGGAGCATCTTCGTCTGGGTTTGGATATTCTCTAAATTCTATATATTTTTCATTTATTGCCTGATCGTCATTGGCGTTTTCATCATAATATTTCGACAGTTGTCGCAATTAGTTCTCTCGAAACATCGCCTTGCTATAAACCCAGCAAAGAATGTAACAGCATTCTCGTCGTAATTGCTAAGTGATTCCATATTTTCATCATCAATATCAATATCTTCATTATTTTCGTATTCTTCCAGAAGATTGACATCTGCTTCAAGTAATTGACTTTCCGGATCGACTTCATTTTCTGTATCAGTGACATCAATTGTACTCATGGATTTTTCTATTGTTCTAATAAGTTGACTTGGTTGATTAATAAGATATCTCACTCTCTGGACATTGAACATTGCTTTTGTCGCTTGTCTGAATATATCCTGTGGAAAGTATATGTCTAATTGATAATCGAACCATTCTTGCAGTTGGATTAGGATTAAATCCTCCGTGTTGTTTCAGTTTTGAAAGTAAATGCTCCACTGAATCTTGATTACACAAGCCGGTCGCAAGTTCAAATGTTTCATATTTACTTATAAGTATTAAGAATAGATTGTATAGTTAAGGCAAAGCCTTTGAAACAAGGTACTTGTTTTATTGCTTTCGGTGACTTTGACCATTTTGAACACCATTGTACAAAATTTGTTAATAAATCCTCAATATCAGGATTTTTCTCAAATAATAGCCACTTTTCACCGAATGTGACTTTATAACTATAAGCATTGCAGGCATCAATAACAGTATTCATGTGTTCTGCAAAATCAGCTGTCGCTTCCCATGTTTTTGTTTGCAACTCCTTTTCATGACCGGCTGTTTTTATTGCAGCTGCAAAAGTATGACTAAATAACTGAAATGCTCGTTTAACATTCATTGCTTCAAAAGTGTTCGGACGAATGTGCGCTTCTGTTATGTGAGATAATAAATTTGAACCTCCCTTTGTGGCATTATCAATAGACCACGTCGTCACGAAATCTGAATATGAGGCGATTATTTTTCCATTGCAATAAATATTTTCATGCGTTCTAAGAAAACTTGCCAATCTTTTCACCAAGTGTGGGAAATCGAATGAAGCATTATATCTTTTTCCATTATGTATGAAATATGGTTGTAATGGGTTAACATCAAGTTGAGCATAAGCGCTTTGATTACTTGTGCCTTGATCACATGTCAGGAGTTTTACATCAGCACCTGTTTTATTTAATCTATCTAGACATTCTTTTAGTAATACTACTATTTTGTCTGCTATCATACATTTTCCTGGTAGGAAGTATGCCAAAGGAAGGACGCCACGGATGACGCGTATTTAAACTGTTCAGACAAAATACAAATATACATTTAGCTCTCTCTGACTTTCTTTCTAGAGGTCCAAGATCGACAAGACCTTCTATCTAATTTAGATGAATATTCTTCATAAGATTTTATATACATCTCATCCCATTTTAAAGCATACATCCTTTCTTCCTTTGGTAAAGATATGACAGGTATATTGTCGTATGATGCACGTGTCCTGGGCGTCATTTGAGATATTTAAAATATTAGAAACGTATTTAAAACGTAATATTTAGGAAACGTATAAAAAAACCAACACATGTTACTAGGGAAGTATCGTGTTCTCTTAATTATTGTAAATAGTTAAGAAAAAATCTGAAAAACTGTTCAACTATTCCATATAAAAATATGAAGTTTCCACTACAATTCTTTTCTGTGATAAAATTTCTTTGTGCTTTCTTATTTCCGAGTTATCAAGAGTTAAAAAAAATGGTTAATAGACATTTTGATTTTGATTGCTTATATCTCCATTAAAAATTATCGTACAGCAATTTGTAAAATGGATTCTTAAATTTGAAATTTTGCTGTATCAACCGACGATTAAATATTATTTAATTTAGAGTTTAATTTAGAGCTGTCATTTAATAAAAATAACAATATATGTATAACATTACTAATAATAATAGTACGTGTGATGCTCTTGAGATGAAGCCTCGCATGTTTTGTTAACAAGCGTCTCGAGCAGTGTTGCAAGTTCTTGCCGCTAACATCACGGTGCTCTTAGGGTGAAGAAATACAACAAACGCACGCGGTATTCATGTGCGTACACTGACCGGCAGGAATGATGTCCCTCAGCGACTGGTATGGGTGTGACAGCCGCGGTGAACACACATCAAAGCGTGGCATGTTTTTTAAATAAAAAAGCGCGAGGTATTAGAAGGAGCGAGACACGTATAGAGACACCGCGGTGTCATGGTCTGGAAACTCGCAGAAAGAAGGGGACAGTGGGCGTCGACAACGAAATCGACCCAAAATATACAACTAAATGACAATTGTGATATATTGTTATTATTACTGAAATATTTTTAAAGAACCTTTATTTTGACAAAATGCCTAATTTTGTCCATGGCTATATTTACTTTTTTACAATGAAATTATTGTTATATAAATTTAATAGTGACAATGTAATATAAATATAATAATTTAAATATAAAATATAAGATACATACAGAGTGATTCATTTTAATCTTAAGAGAGAAATATTTCGAAAATATGCAATTTTACAAAAAAAATTTGGAAATAAAAGTTGTATGGTATATAGGGGGTCATAAGATGGTGTTATTAATTTGATCTTGAATAGTTACTTGAAATTCACGTGAAGATCACCTTCAATTTTTTTAAATGGAATCCATTTTTCATTACATATTCTTGTAGCATATCTCGAGAGGTTTTCAAAACATTATAATTGAGTATATTTTTGTTAAGTACTTTTCGAAATATTTTAAATTTTATAAATTTCGTCATTACACTTTTTAATATAAAATACGAAATATCTCATAAAATAGTCACTTTTCGATGACTTTATCTTAATATTTTTAGATGTAGAATAATAAAAAGAATCGGTTAATAAAAAAAAACGAAGAATTAAGTTCAAAAATTTTATTGTATTTTGTAATTGCATTGATAGATTTTACAAAATTCCATATCTAAAAATTAATACTAGTAATCAATTCGTTTTATTATTTTGCATCTAAAAATATTAAGGTAAAATCATCGAAAAGTGAATATTTTATGAGATATTTCATATTTTATATTGTTACGCTTCCCGGCGAATTCAGTTCGCCCGACTCACACTCTCGCACACCCGCGGGTCGGCCGTAATGACAACGCGCGTAATGACAACACGAGTCAACGTTTCTCAAAGCTTTATTAATGCGTTGGAATACAGCGGGTTGAGTTTACGCATCCTCCTGTCAGGAGTCCGAGATGAAATCTGCCGCCCGTAAATAGTTGTTTATCCCGCCTGGATACGACGACACTCAACGACCGATCGATCTTAAAGATCGGTTCACATTCAGCTCGCACGGCCGGAGGAGTATTCCGGGACGACAGCGCAACAATATTAAAAACTGTTATGACGAAATTTAAAATATCTCGAAAAATACTTAACGAAAATATACTCAATTATAGTGTTTTGGAAACCTCTCGAGATATGCAACAAGAATATGTAATAAAAAAGAGGAAGTATCATTTAAAAAATTGAAGGTGACCTTCAAGTAAATATTCAAGATTAAATTAATAATACCATCTTATATCTCCCTGTATACCATACAACTTTTATTTCTAAAGTTTTTTTATAAAATTGGATATTTTCGAAATATTTCTCTAAGTTTAAAATAAATCACCCTGTATAATAATTTAAATCTAATAAACTAAGAATTTAAATAAAAAAATATTTATAAAATTATTATAAATATAAAAGTAATAAAATAAATTAAAAGTAATAAAATAAGGAAAGGAAAAATATTGGGAAGAATACCATTTCTAAATTTTATTATTACAATATATTTATTTTTTATAAACATTTATATTTTTTACAGCGTTATTGATAATATATATAGATTCCCCCCTTGCCCCCCGGTTTGCTCCTCCACGCTTTCCTTTTCGACCACCTCTGCCGCCTCTACCGCCTCTGCCGCCTCTGCCGCCTCTGCCGCCTCTGCCACTTCTGCCTCCTCTACCTCCTCTTTTCGAAAAAAATTCTTTCAGGATGTCAATAATATCTTCTTTCTGAAACATAAAATAATGAAAAGTAAAAAATATGTTAGAATATGTGTATAGTAAGAAAATACTGAAAATAACTCGAATATGTTATTCGTAGATGTACATACATGCAGCAGAATTTTAAGATTTTAGAAATGTAAGTATAGACATTCATCAAAATTAATTGAAATTAATAAAATACATTCAAAAGTTAATTAAATAATTATAAAAAAATATTTTAATAAAAAAATGTATGTACATACAAATACTTATTTAAAAGAATGTTAATACATTTAGCATACGCATGCGATAAAGTTGTGTTAAGCTTAATTCGTATAAATACCGTGTATGGTACGAATTAAGAGATTCTTAAGATGAGTACAGACTGTACAGTTGATTTGCAACATAACCCCGTAATGCTTGTGTTCTGTGTGTTGTGTTGTGTGTGTTTTCTTTTAATTTCTCTCACTGAGCATAAATTACACTGAAAATCTATAGGGTATGTTATATACATACATTATAAATTTTCAAAATAATTTATGCTCTCAATGGAAGAAATTAAGAGAAAATGAACGCAGGCAACATGTCATTGAATGTTTTTCAGCAGTGACACTGTAACACAGTGAATCATTTCATCTTTATTTAATCTTTGGCAGATAATAAAAATGAAATAATTCATTGATTTGTTACACAATGTACATTGCTGAAAAGCAGCTATTGTCACATATCATTGTTGCACAGTGTAAACAGAGGTGTGTATAAAAAATTTTTAATTTTTTCCATCTACATCGTAACAGTGATATGGCACGTTTCGAAGTTGCACGTCTGTAGCCACCTTTAGATTATATAATTAGTACAGGAGTTCCGATTCTTGAACTCGTGCGAAATATTTTCGTGTACGAAAGTGACGCGCACGCATTCATTGATATATACCTTTTAGATTTCAAACAATATGTCAATCAATAAACGCGCAGCGTCATTTTTGTACGCGAAAGTTTTTTGTACGAAATTGAAAATCGGATCCCAGAATATAATTAGTTAGCGAAGTTTTATACTTACAGATAATGTAGTCGCCGGGTTCGTCGTCGGGACCGTCGGGGCCATCGAGGTCGTCGAGGCCGTTGGGGCCATCGTCGATGTCGAGGCCGTCGGGGTTGTTGAGGCCGTCGGGGCCGTCGAGGCCGTCGAGGCCGTCGGGGCCATCGTCGACGCCGGGACCGCTGAGACTGTCGGGGTTGTCGAGGCTGTCGAGGCCGTCAGGGCCATCAAGGCCTTCGGAGTCATCGAGGCCATCGAGGCCGTTGGGGCCATCGTCGATGTCGAGGCCGTCGTTTCCGTCACGTTCGTATGCTGAAAAAAATATAAAATGAAATGATGCAGAAGGTTTGCCATAGTTATTATTCAATTATTATTACTACCGTAATAATAATTAAATAATAAATACTATATACAAATACTGTAGTTAGTAAGTATATTATTATATATTTACATTTATTTTCAACGTAATATCTCTCCACGTTCTTCTCGACACGCAGCCGCTAACGTACGAATGTCAAATAAATGTTGAGCTGGCCGGGATTGCCGGGAGGCCCGCTGCGGGCCGCCCGGCGCAGGGTTGCCGTCAGACGTTTGCAGCATAGAACGTCTGTGGAGGGAGTAGCGCGCATACAGCAGAGGCGCATGTTGTACATGTCGCATGTACATATATACACGGCCTCTGTTGGTGCGCGCTACTCCCTCCACAGCAGTGATGGTAGAAATGGGATCCTGCACGCGCATGCGCATACTCAGATCTTCCAACCGCGTACATACGTTAACGGTCCGATGGGCGCTACAGGCACGAACAGGCACAGAGTTTTGGCGGGCAGATAGGAGCCATGAAAGGATGCGAGAAGGTAAGTAAATAATGTAATATTTATAGCAATAGTAGTAGTAGTAGTAGTAGTAGTAGTAGTAGTAGTAGTAGTAGTAGTAGTAGTAGTAGTAGTAGTAGTAGTAGTAGTAGTGTATAGTGCAATATTAGCATTATTATAATAATATGGAAGGAAATACTTCTAAAGGAGCCGTTAAGAAAGAGAGTAGTAGAAAGTTTAATTTTTCATGGCTAGATTTAGACATTTTTAAAGGATGGTTGGCTCCCCATTCCGATAATAATAAAGCTTTTTGTACTGCATGCCAAATTACTATCACGTGTCACAAGTCATGTTTAATTAAACATTCAGAGTCAGACAAACACGTGGAAAAGATCTCTCAAAGCCTCAGTAATGTCACTAATAATAATACCTATAATTCGTCACTTTCACCTAAGGATAAAATAAAACGCGCCGAAATAAAATTATGAACCTTTTTTAAGGTTCATAATTGCAGAGCATAACATCAGTTTTCAACTTTTAGACCATTTAATTCCTTTATTAAAAGATATTAACTTAGAGCCCGAACTTATGCAATCTCTTTATCTAGGCCGTAAGAAATGTCAACAAATTGTCAAACATGTAATTGCAAAACGCGAAACAGAAGAACTTACTAAAATTTTACAGACACATAAATTTTCAATTTTACTTGATGAGAGTACAGATATTGCAGATACAAAACTGCTTTGTTTATTGGTTAAATATGTTTCGTCTACAGATAAAAAAATAAAAACAAAATTATTTGAGTTAATATCATTAGATGCTAAAGATTGCACAGCAAGAAAACTTTTTGAAACCTTTAAAATATTATTTGAAACAAAAGAAATTCCTTTAAAAAATATTGTTGGTATTGCTTGTGATAATGCTTCTGTTAAGACAGGAGCTAATAATTCGTTTTTCTCGCATTTAAAAACCGAAGCACCGGGTTTAATATTATTGAATTGCATCTGCCATTCATCTGCAATCATAGCCAGTAAAGCTTGTGAACAATTACCAAAATCGTGTGAACATTTAATTAGAGCTGTTGCTACATATATGTCCGGTAGTGCGAAGAGATGCGCAATTTTGGGCGAGTTTCAAGATTTTTTTAATGTTGAGAGATGTAAAGATAAGATAAACGCACACTGTCTGGTGGATTACGCCGAGGATGAGCGAATGGTTTTATGGGAATGCAGAAATGCAGGTCTTGATTTTTCACTGTATCACAAATGTTTATATTTCACAGCCGAGCATATAAAGTCACAAACAAATAGTCTATTTCGCCACAAGCGAGAGATTAACAATAGTCCGCAATATCCGCGACTGAGAAGGATTACACCTCTCGGAAAAAACTCTGCGGGACACAGCGAAGCCTGTGAAACCGCGCGCGATGGTGACAATTTCGCAAGACGTAACTCTGAGTATAGCCACGTAAGGAAAGCAAATCGTATTCGAACTGAACCGTACTGGACGAGAGTCAGAGACGAACTGAACTTAGGAAACGAACGTCTTATGCCTCGTAGGGTCTATTCGGAAAAATCCGTAATTTACATTGGTCGTGGATGAGCCCGAAACGCGTTACAAAGTGTGACGAATCGAAGGACTACAAACGAAAAGAGAAAGTGTGGCAAGTCGCATCCTGTGTGTCCGCATAATGGTCTAGCAATTAGGCTGCAAGTCGAAAATATCACAGCGGGAAGTCTCAGGATCCTCATTGAATGGGTCGTGTCCTTGGTTAGACAATATTCGGCTCGACATCTGGAAGCATTTACGGCCGAGCTAGTACCCGGATATGTAACAAATTGCTGCAAGGAAAAGAGAAAGATTTTTAGAAAATACACGGACAGCCTTGTATGAGGCCGGCCCGTGAAGAATGGCATGATGGCCTGTCGGCCGCCACCCTCAAATAATGCGAGAAGTCGCATCGCGTTAGGAATCGACGGCATAAGATATGCACGTCGCCGCGGGAGAGAAGCACTCCCTTTTGCGTGATGGCTTCGACCTTTCGGCCGCCATCCCCATATGATGCGACAAGACGCATCGCGATTAAGAGATCGACGGCATGAGAGCATGCACGTCGCCGCGGGACTTGCTCCCTTTTGCCTTGTTTTCTCAACAAGAGACAAAAAATTCTTAAATTATCAACCACAAGATGGTTAGTAATGCATAAATGCGTCGTAAGACTTCTCGATAACTGGGAAGTATTAAAACATTATTTTATAGTAGCCGTGTTAGAAGATAAATCACAATCCGCAGAAACTATTTTAACATATTTGAATGATAACACAATCAAAGCATACATATTATTTTTGAAATATTCCTTAAATTTCTTTAATTCTTTTAATGCTCTCTTTCAATCACGTGAACTTTTAATTCATAAATTATTTGTTAATTGCCAGACATTAGTTTCTCAGATAGCTGTCAATTTTATTACACCTGAGGCTTTGGATAATATCTCTTCACATTTAGACGATGATACAAACATCCAAAATGTATATCTAGGATCCGACTGTGAAAAGTTTTTAAAAATAGAATGTATAGACGTCGCGCAAGAAATTCGTGTTAGATGTTTACAATTTTACAAAACGGCACTTAAAGAAATGCTTAAACGTTTTCCAACTAAAGATAGCTTTTTCGAATATTTATCTTTTTTAGAACCAAACATTGCACTTTATAACGAAAGTAGAAAAAGTTAGAGATCTGTCGCATATTGTAGCACGATTCGAAGGTGCCAATTTTTTTAATTTAGACTTTGAGTGGACAATTTTACCATCTAGATTTAGCAACGAAGAAAAAATTCAATTAGCTTCTTTGGAAGTTGACCAAATGTGGAAACAAATATTAGACCGTAAAGATTTTAATGGACAAAAATTATTTCCAGCTTTAGAATTATTAATTGAAATAATATTTTCTTTACCTCATTCTAATGCCGAAGCTGAGCGCATATTTTCAATGGTTACAGATATAAAAACTAAAAAGCGAAATCGATTATTAAATGATGCTGTTTCCGCTATGTGTATAATCCGGTCAAATTTTCAAGCCGAAAATATCAATTGTGTGACTTTTCAAGTCGATCCTACACATTTAAAATTACACAATAGTCAAAATTTGTATTCTTATGATAAAAAAACACGTGATAGTGCTTAAATTTATTTTTTATTTTTTTGCATATTTTTTCTTTTTTTTGTGCACTAATCAAATTAGTTACATCTAGCCAAGATTTTCCTACTTATTGCTAGTCCTAATAATATTATCGTATTATATTGTACTAATAATTGTTTTGTTTCACAGATTATATTTATTCCATAAGTAATATTATTATTTGATGTTTTTTTAGTTTCGTTATAGATAAAATATGTAATTAACATAAGAAAATATAGGGACTTCCGGAAAGATGGCGGAGAGAGTGGTTGAGTTGTGAGAAGAGCTCGGTGAAAATGGAGCGGAGAGTGGGTGAGAGAGGCCTAGGAAAGAAGAGAATGAGAGGAAAAGGTGGAGGAGAAGGAGAGGAAGATGGACAATTGGAGGGAAGGTGGAGGAGCGAAGGAGAAAGACGTGAGACAATGGAAAAGTCGGAGCAGTGAGGAGGAGAGAGCATGGTCGGAGAAATGACTTGGTAGATAGGAAGAGGTGAGAGGATCGGTAAAACAGACCATGCGGAGCAAGGAGCTGGATGTAGGCGGACAATTGGCAGGAAGGTGGAGGAGTGAAGGAGAAAGGCGTGAGACAGTGAAAAAGTTGGAGAAGTGAGGAGGAGAGAGCATGGTCTGAGAAATGAAGTGGCAGATAGGAAGAGGTGAGAGGTTCGGTAAAACAGACCATGCGGAGCAAGGAGTTGGACGTAGGCGCAGGTGGCGCGCAGGAGATGGCAGGAGGGAAGAGAGTTGGAGCAAGAAACGAATAGTGATCGACGGAGAGAGCAATCGATAAATCGATAAATCGAGAAATCGATTCGATGTCGAGAGACTCCGGAAAGAGAAGGTTAGGGAGCACATGGGAAGAAGAAGGCGAAAAGAAAGACGAGAGTCGGGAGATTGAGCAAGGCGTTGAGATAAAGAAGCGATGGCGAGCACGGAGGAAAGGAGGAGAATGGTGGAAGAGGTGAAGGAAAATAAAGGAGGAGGTGAGGGAATGCAGGAGGGAGATGGAATTAGTGAGAGGGCTACTGGAGGAGATGACAGGAAAGGGAGAAAGGAAGGAGGAGGACACAAGCGAAAGAAAGAAAGAAGGAGGAAAGGAGAAAAGCGCAGAAAGGAAAGCGGAAAGGAGAAGGTGAGGGAAAAGGTGAAAGTCAAGGATCAGGAAGCGGGGAGCGGAAAGGAGGTGGAGAAGGGAAGAGCGCCAAGACGGACAAGTGAGAGGAAGAGAGAGTGGAGGAAAGGAGGAAGACATACGGAAAAGGTTGGAGGAAGGGGAGAAGAGGGAGAGAGCAGGGAGGAGAGAGGAAGAAAGAAGAAAGAAGAGGAAGAGGAACGGGACGTAGAGGAGAATAGAAGGCAAGGGCAGAGAGGAAAGGGCGTGTACAAGGAGAGGGAGGCAGAACGGAGAAAGTGTAGATGCAAACGTAAATGTAGGTGAGAGAGAGAGTGTAAGAGAGAGAGAGAGAGTGTGTGTGTGAGAGAGAGTTGTGAATGTGGATGAGAAGGGAAGAGGGAAAGGATAAGAAACGGTTTGTAAAACGGAACGGGGTAAGATAATTATAATTGTAAATGTATGAGAGAGAGAGAGAGAGTGTGTGGGTGAGAGAGAGGTGGGAGGAGGAGAGATAAGAAAATGGGTTGGAAAGCGGAACGGAGAAAGATAATTGAAAGTGTAATGTAAGGTACGTGAAGGAGAGAGTGTGAGAGAGAGAGGTAAGTAATGGAATAAGTAGGAGGTCTGGTGGGAGGAAGGGAAGGGAGAGCAGGAGTAAGGGAAATGAAAGGAAGGAGAAAGGTGGTAAGAGAGAGAGGAGGGAGCGTGGGAAGGGAGAGGGCCCTTAGAATGTAATGGCCAGCGAAGGTCAGGTCGGATGGGGAAAGGAAAGAAATAGGAAAATGTAAATGTAAATGTAAAGGCGAAATAGAGAGAGAGGTGTGAGTGAGAGAGAGAAAGGAGAGAGTGGTGAGAAATGGATAGGAGAGGTGCGAAAAGGGAAAGGGCTTTTAGAATGTATTGGCCAGAGAAGGTCAGGTCGGATGGGAAAGGAGAAAGAATGTAAAAATGTAAAGGCGAGAGTAGTGAGCGAAATATGAGAGAGAGAGAGAGAGAGAGAGAGAGAGAGAGAGAGAGAGAATAGTGTGGAGGAGCGAGGAAGGAAAGAAGAGATGAAATTGTAAAGGGAGCGGGAGTCCCTGTGTACCCCGAAAGGGTTTAATAAACTACTACTACTAATATAAGAAAATATATAATTTGTTATTTATTATAAGATATAATTTATTTTTATTTTTTAAAAATTACATGTATTTGATTCTCAAGTAATAATTATTTTACATATCAATTTTATATTTTAATTTGATTTGTGATAAACTTTTTATTTTGTACTTCTGTGATGTATGAATACGGTAAGGTTTTTGGCAGTTTTCCTTACCCTCGCAACAAATGTTGGTATTCATTTAATAACTTCTGCTACATAAATTATTTGTTTTAAATTATACAAAACTTGTGTGTTTCTTTTTTACCTTCCCTTTTTAGAGGTTTTATTATTATAAAAAATAATGTTCTAAGAAATAAAAAATATTATGTATAAAAATAAATACTTTTTTTTAGTTCTTATACTTTACACATTACATTTATTTATGTTTTACTAATTATATTAATTATTTAGATGTATATTTTCTTTTTAAGTCATATATTTTTAATATTATACAATTTTATACATAAATAATAGTTGAGGGTCCATAAAATACCTTACTTTTCGCTACAGCATTGCTGTGATGACGTAATTTTCGTCATCGATGCGCGCGCAGGATCCCATTTCTACCATCACTGCTCCACAGACGTGCCGTGCTACAAACGTCTGCGTTGCCAAGCGGTAACTCTGGCCTGGTCTGGCGCGCGTGTACTGCGTGCAGTATTTCCATAAAATTCGAGAACTCCTACCGCTCGAACTTGAAAAACCACCAGGCGACGCCTACTACCTCCCCCCCCTCCCTCACTACCAAGGCTCAACGGTTGACAATGAACTAAGGCACGCGCGTGTGACGCTATGCCTTAAGTGCCTTAAGAGCATGTACAATGGCTGTAAGAATAGAAAGTAAATTGTTGTAAAAATGAAGAATAATGAAATGAGCAATTACCAATTTGTACTCCCTTTTATCTCCGTCAATAAAAGATAAAAGTATTTAAGGCTTGAAATTTTCATTATCCTCTATTTTTATTTCAATTAAAACAGTTTACTCTCTATTCAACAACTATTATAAATGGCTCTTTAGGAGCATTCTTATTCTTCAAATTTCTTGAAGTAGAATTTTATTTTTTGGAATGAGATTCCACTCCAAATAGTAATAAAAATATTGCCAATCGAAAATTTCATTTTTCAAAAGAAGTTCAAGTGAAATTATTCGCTCTTTATTTGGAGTAATTCTCCAACTCTGAAAAGTCATAATTAATGAAATAATTGTATGTTTCGAGATTAAGCTAACATATGTGTTTAACTTTATTGTCCAATAATTTTTTGACTTTAATATTCAATTCTAAAGAGCTGGATTGTTATCATTGTTTAATTCCAAAACTTAATAAAAATATTTTTATTCTAAAGTTTTATTCTAAAATTATAATAAAAGTTTTGTTGAAGATTAATAATTGGGAAACTATAATTTCTGTAAGTTTAAAGAATAGTATATTTAAAGTTTAAACAATTTTGAATATAATTTTAAAGTTGAAATAGAAACAATTTTTAATAACAGAAAGAATAGAAATTATTCTAAAATATGCTAGCAAACGAATTGTTTAGCGAAGAATCGCCTCACTTAATGATATTAATAATTTGTCAAAAAAATAACCGTCTTCTCCGATACTCTGAAAATTATCGCGAGCCACCGACTGTTTCAGCAGTGAAAAGCAATGTATAGCCGTTGTTTTGACGGAGTTTTTTGACAGCAGTCGCTTTTTGTCTCGCCGCGTGTCTAACAATGATAAACACTGGGTTATTTCTTCTTGCTGAATCACGTGGACACATGCTGATACAAATCTTAATAAATGTTTTATTCTTTATTTTCATAATTACTTTTCTATTTAGACTAATCCGCTCTATCTAGAAATGGCAAATTACGTCTATCAATACTCTGTATATACATACATACACGTATGTATTCAAGGATATCTTTCTAAAATTGTTAAGAATGTAAACATATTGTTACGAGCGCCACCCGGTATTCTCTCCGTTCGCGCGAGCCTGCTAGCGGCCGTTCGATATTTTCGATCGGCGGCATCGAGCGGTTGCCAAGGGACGTCAATAAGAGTGAAGAGTGATTTTTCCGCTGGGCTTCTTGACAGGAGCACGTTCCGCTTATCTTCCGTCGGCCCGATTCTGTATTTAGACTAATAAAGTTGGTGTTGTTTCTGTTATCGCCTTTCCTTCTTTCCGAGCGCGAATACGTACGCGAATTTAACCGAGTGAGAGCTCTCGGGCGTGTGGCGAGTGTAACACTTTTTGGGGGCCCCTCCGGGATAGACGGAACGGACGTGTCAACGGCAATAGCTACGACGGCAACCGGCATGACAACGGCGGCGACCTCGACGACGGCTTCATCCGCGATGAGTATGACGGCCGAGTCGGTGGAGCGACGACACACGCTGCGGAAGAGGAGACGAATCGAGACGCCCGCTCCCCCGCCAGTACCAGCGTCCTCACTGTCGGACTCAATGACCCTTCAGGCTATTCTTCTAGAAATGCAGACGATGCGGGACGAGCAGAAGCGACGCGAGGAGGACCTCGAGTCAAGGTTGCGACATCAGGAAGAGGAGCTCCGGCGTCTCACGGCGAGGGACACATCCCAGCTAAGTCCCTCCAATAATATTGCTTCTTGCGGTGCGGGCTTCAATTTCGCGAGTGGAGGAGGCTTCGTTTTTCCGAGTGCGGGAGGATTTAGGTTAACGAACGTAAGGGAAGGGGACGTCCGTGCAACGTTAGGATATAAGTTAAAGCCAGATATTTTTGACGGGACGGTTCCGTTGCGAGAGTTCTTTTCCCAGTTTAATCTTATAGCGCGTGCAAATCAATGGGATGACGCAACTAAAACCGTAGCATTGGCCTCCTCTTTGCGAGGAAAAGCACGTTCTGTCTTAGAGTCAGTAGAGGACTTAGCAAATTTCGAATATTCGGAACTCGAATCGAAGTTAGAGTTGCGTTTCAGTGAGGGGAAGTTGACTCAGAATTATTATTCGCAATTCACGGGAAGGAAGCAGAAATTCGGGGAAGATTTCGCATCGTATGGTGCGGATTTGGAAAGATTCGCTCGCTTGGCCTACCCTAAATGTACATTTGCAATTCGTGACAAAATTGCGTGCGCCCAGTTTGTTTCTTCTTTGACAAATGGTTTCATGAAACGCACATTACAATTGGAAGGTATAACCTCGCTTAAGTTAGCAGTTGAGAGGGCCAAGACTGTGAGGGCGGTACAAGGAGAGGAATTCTCTGGAAAACGGGACCTTTGTTTTGTAAAGGAGGGTTTCCAAAAACATAATGACGAAGCGGAAACAACAAAAAAAATCGATTTACCTAAGAAGGGAACTACCAAGGCGAAGAAGGGGGAAAATGGCCGAAGGAGAAACGGAAGTACATGGAGAAAACCTTCCTCATTCGAATGTTGGCATTGCGGAAAAATGGGACATTTCCGTGCTGAATGCCCTGTAAATCAGGAAAACTCGGCCTAGTTGCTTTCAGCGGGGGGAAGACAACTACTGGGGAAGATGCCCCGAATTTGAATTCTTTGTTTCATATAAATAGAATTAAGCTTGGTTCGAACTATTTTTGTTATAGAGGGAAATTAGATGGAAAAGAATGTAATTTTAAGATTGACACGGGCTCTGATGTTTCGATTTTAAACAAGAAATTTATAGCAGAAGAGAAATGTCTAGTTAAAATTCAAAATAGTTTCTTTAGATACCCCTCGGGAGAAAGGGTTCCTGTTGAATATAAAATGGAGGTTGAAGTTATTTTGGGGAAATTTTCTATTAGAATCCCTATGTACATTATTGAAATGGATGATGATTGTTTGTTGGGAGAAGATTTCCTCAAAAAAGCAAATTTACAGGATGTGTTCGAGTCTGCTTTTGGGTTCTCCGAGACGAGGACGGAAATTGACTTTAATTGTTCTCGAATACAGGTTTTCTCTAAAAAAATTCCCTCTTTCCTAGAGGAACTGTATAATAGTAGCTCCTCGAATTTAAGTGAATCCCAAAAGGATATTTTTGCAGAACTTTTGATTGAGCATCAAAGGGAATTTTCAGGGGAAGTTACTGCAGGAAATTGTGACCTAGTTGAACACGTTATAAACTTAAAGGACTCTTCTCCAATTAAACAGGTTCCTCGCCGTATTCCCTTTCAAATGCGGGAGGAGGTTAATAAAATTATTAAAGAAATGAAGAAACAAGGAGTGATAGAGGAATCCTGTAGTCCTTGGGTATCTCCTGCTGTGTTGGTGAGAAAGAAGGATGGAACTATTAGATTTTGCGTCGACTATAGGAAGTTAAACGCAGTAACCAAAAAGGATTCTTATCCTTTGCCTCGTATGGATGAAATTCTTGACCAGCTTTCAGGCAATTCCTGGTTCTCTACCTTAGACCTTAAGAGTGGGTATTGGCAAGTAAAGATACGTGCTGAGGATAAAGAGAAGACTGCTTTTTCTGTCGGAAATGGATTATGGCAGTTCATTGTGATGCCTTTCGGATTATGCAACGCCCCTGCTACTTTCGAGCGAATGATGGAAAAAGTTTTAAGAGAGTTAGTTCTTCGAATTTGTTTGGTGTACCTTGATGATGTAATTATTTTTGGAAAAAGTTTCCACGAGATGGTGGGGAATATGAAGGAAGTGCTCTTACGATTGCGTTCGGTTAATTTGAAGATCAATCCCAAGAAGTGTGTCCTTTTCGCTAGGGAGGTGAAATACTTAGGACATAAGATTTCTCTGAAAGGCGTTACTACAGACCCTGAGAAGATCGCCGCTGTTAAGGACTGGCCCATTCCACACAATAAAAAGCAGTTGCGAAGTTTTCTGGGTTTCTGCTCTTATTACCGGCGATTTGTGAGGGGGTTTTCCTCTTTGGCAAAACCATTATATGCCTTAACTGAAAATTCTATTAAATTTTCTTGGAATGAGGGTTGCCAAAAGGCTTTTAAAGAATTAAAACGAATGCTGTCTTCCTCGCCGATACTCACTTTTCCAAAGGAAATAGGGGAATTTATCTTGGATACTGATGCTTCAAATATCGGGATCGGTGCAGTCTTGTCACAAAAGCAGGAAGGTGCAGAAAGGGTAATCGCTTATTATAGTCGGGTGCTTAGTAAGTCCGAAAGGAATTATTGCGTTACCCGCCGAGAACTCCTGGCAGTGGTCGATTCGTTGAAGTTTTTCCGTCATTATCTTCTAGGACGAAAGTTCATAATTCGAACAGATTATGTTTCTCTCAGATGGTTAATGTCTTTCAAAGATTTGGAGGGGCAATTGGCGCGTTGGCTGGAGAGGCTCCAGCAATTTGACTTCGACGTCGTTCATCGGAAGGGATTAATTCATAAAAATGCCGATGGGTTATCTAGACGATATTGCGAATCCGACGAGTGTGGTTATTTTGCCAAGGTGGAAAGAAACTTTAAGGAGGAGACAGAAAGATGTGTTGCTCGAATTGTTCTTTTGGATGAGACACTTCAAGAATGGCAGAGGGTACAGAGGAAGGACCCGAGTATTTCTTTCGTTTTTCAAAGGAAAGAAAATGGAGTGCGCCCTCTTTACTCGGAGATCCCTGCTGCAGATGTCTCTGCTCGGATTTATTGGTCTTATTGGGAGGCTTTATACCTAAAAGATTTTGTATAAAAAGTGGGAAGCACCAAATTTGAGATCCAGTATCTTCCAACTTATTGTTCCCCGCAGACGGATTGGCCAGATCTTAAAAGAAGCACATGATTCTCCTTCCGGTGGACCTTTCGGGGTCAATAAAACCCTCGAAAAGATCCGAAAACGATTTTATTGGGCTACATGCAAGCAGGATGTGGAGGAGTGGTGCAAAACTTGTGAAGTTTGTATATCAAAAAAGGGTCCTTCCGGAAGGGGAAAATCTCCTTTGCAAATTTACAATGTTGGAGCCCCATTCGAGAGATTACAATTAGATATACTCGATCCTCTTCCTATTTCTACTTCGGGGAATAGATACCTTCTTGTCATTGTTGACTGTTTTTCGAAATGGGTAGAGGCTTTTCCTTTGAAAAATGTTAGAGCTAGAACGGTGGCGGAGATTTTTACTAAGGAAATTATTTCTAGACATGGAATTCCCTTAGAGGTCCACACAGATCAAGGGAGGAATTTTGAATCGAGGTTATTCGCAGAGCTGATGACTCTCCTCGGGATTAGGAAAACGAGAACTACTGCTTTGCATCCTCAATCGGATGGGCAAGTTGAACGTCAGCATAGGACTATTATTAATTATTTAGCGAAATTCATTTCTGAAAATCAGAGGGACTGGGATCGTTGGATACCCATGTTTCTTTTGGCGTATAGGTCTTCGAAACATGAGTCGACTGGTTTAACTCCCTCTGAGGTTTATTTTGGTCGGGATCTTAGGTTGCTTTTGGATCTTCTTTTAGGGAGTCCCCCCGGAAAGAATCCTCTTCCGGTGGGGAGTTTTGTTAGAAGTCTGAAGGAAAAGTTGAAGGAAATTCATTCTAAAGCTAGTGAGCGTATGGAGATTAGTTCAGTCCGGATGAAATCTTGGTATGATGGTAAGGTTAGAAAGATTCTTTTTCGAGTTGGGGATAAAGTTTGGTTGTTCAACCTTCGGAGGATGAAAGGGAAAACCCCTAAACTCCAAAGTAATTGGGAAGGTCCTTTCTCAGTGGTTAGGAAATTAAGCGATGTAGTCTTTTGCATTCAGAAATCTCCTCGTCACAAAAAGAAGATAGTCCATGCCGATAGGTTAGCTCTCTATCAAGAAAGGAAAAACGAGTAGAAAATGAAGGTTTAGTTGGGCAAGGGATTGGAGCCCGGAAATATTTAAAACTATGTTTAATTGTTTTCTTTTAAAAAAGAAGTTTCTTTCTGTGAAATATGTTTTCGTTTCAGTATTTGAGGGGCCCGAAGGAAGAAGGCGGTGATCTTTTCTTGGTTTACTTCGGAAATAAGGAAAATCTTTTTCTTCGTTAGAAGTCTGCCCCGCCCACGGTTTTTGAGCCGTGGTTTTCCCGTGGGATGTAAGGCAAATGCCGGGACAGGGACTTGGGGAGTTTCTGAGAAGACGTAGGGTCCACGGAAGGAAATTCCCCTCTCCCTTGTCTGAAAAAGGAACAAGAGAGAGGGGCACAAACTTCCTTGGAGGAAGAAAGAAGTGCGCAAATTTTCGGAAAAGAAGGAGAACGGGCAGAAACAAGGGAGACCTGAGTCCCTGAAAGGAATACTTCGAAGGAAGAATAAAATTCGGGAGGAGTCTTCTTGAGTTCGGCCCGTAGGACACTGTGGGAAGAAGCTTAGACGCGGTCCGGTAACTCGAATCAGCAGTTTCGAGGAGGACAGGGAAGTCGTCGGAGATTCCCACGCAGGACATCCTGGAAAATATGTTAAGAGTTGCTTCCCGGATTGTCGGGACGACAATCCTAGAAGAGGGGGAGCAGTGTTACGAGCGCCACCCGGTATTCTCTCCGTTCGCGCGAGCCTGCTAGCGGCCGTTCGATATTTTCGATCGGCGGCATCGAGCGGTTGCCAAGGGACATCAATAAGAGTGAAGAGTGATTTTTCCGCTGGGCTTCTTGACAGGAGCACGTTCCGCTTATCTTCCGTCGGCCCGATTCTGTATTTAGACTAATAAAGTTGGTGTTGTTTCTGTTATCACCTTTCCTTCTTTCCGAGCGCGAATACGTACGCGAATTTAACCAAGTGAGAGCTCTCGGGCGTGTGGCGAGTGTAACAATATGTTAATAAAAAACTTAATTGAATAAAAGTGAGATGAAATAAATGTCTCACTTTTATGGGCTCCTCCGGGCTAGGCGCAGGACTTCACGCTTATTCCTTCTAATTATGGGGTCAATAACCTCGGTCGAAGAAACTTCATAATTTTCAAGGGGGCCTTGCCAGTCCCTCCATACTTCTACCGGATCATGTGTTTCCCCCTTAGGGAACAGCACCTCCAGAGTCATGTTCAAGATTACACATGTCCATCAGCTCCGTCATTAGGCCCGTTGCCTAAGTCTCCCAAATACAATCCTAAATAGGCGTCCTTTAGGGTCTCGTTCGGTTGAGTCTATCAGCCCCTGCCATGCTCGCGCCTTAGCATCGCGAATTGCATTACGAAAATTCTTTTTGGCCAGTCGGTATGCATTCTCTGCCTGCGGAAGTTCAGGATGATTGCGTCTACCCCTGAGACGGATCATCCTTCGTCTTGCTCCCTTGCACAGCACACGCAGCTCCGTTAGCTCCCGGCTCCACCAGTACGAGCTGACCCTAGAGCCGCTACCTTTGATCCTTCAAATTGCCAGGTCACACGCGTCATACATGGAAGTCCTGATCCATGTAATCATGTCTACCGCCGTACCATCTTCTTGTTGGTAGTAGGCACATCTGAAGTTTAAGATTTCCTGAAATATCGAAAAATACCACCTTTCGAGACGCCATGTGGGCCTCTACAGTTGTCTGCGCGAGTCGTAATTTCGTTATCCTTTATAAACTAGGCACAGAAATTAAGGGATATAAAAAAAAAATCACTAATTTTTAGGTGATTTTTAAAGAACTGTAACTTGGAGAAAAATGGTCGAAAAGAAAAAAGAAAAAAAGCAAATTGAAGCTTTAAGTTTCTAGTTTTCAGATCTTGATTTCAAAATTTTTTAGCATTAACAGTTTTTGAGTAATCATAAGAAAACCATCGGAAAAAAAATTTTCCAAATTTTTGATTGCCTTTAAAAAGGTCCACGGACTTCAATAGATTTTTTAAGCAATTTCATCTCTTTTAGATAATTTAATTTCCTTTAATTTGACTGCTTTTTAAGCCTTATACGATGATTTTTCGCTGAGTTATCGTCGTTCAAAGCAAAAAAGTCACTTTTGACTTTGGTCATCAATTATTCGGGAAATAATGATCGTACAGAAAATGAAAGTAGAGTTTTAAAAACTGCAAAGAATTCTCTACAAGTTGTAGTGATTGGTTTTTGATAAAAAAATTTTTTCAGAACAAGGATGTTGATTGAAAAAGAGGTAAAAAATTGCGTAATTAGGGATATTCACTTAACTTGGCATGACTTTGCAAATAATGGATAGACTAAGGATAGTGACTGTAACTTTTCAACCTCAAAGTATCCCAAAAAAACTCTGAAAATTTCAAAGCGCTGCGATTTTTGTTTCACTGTGCTCAGAATGATTAAATTTGTCGTTTTTGCTAAAAATCAATTTAAAGATGAATTTTTTATTTTTTATTCATTTTTGGAGGTTGAAAATTTTTTTTAGCAATAATCCACATTTTTTTAATCAAAAAATGTTAATTATTGAAAAAAAATGAAAAAAAATTTTTTTCTCCAAAATTTTTTTACCATATCCACAATGCTTCACTATCGTCAAAAAAATTGGTGCTGCTCTCGCATTGAGCGCCCGAATTTTAAGATTCCTGTGGATCTAATCTAGCTTTTTGATAATGCTTCACGGAATTTAAATGAATCACAAAAGGCAATTATTGCCGAATTTTTATATCGAAATAAAAATGTGTTTTCAGAAAGCATTATCGCTGGGAATTGTAATGTTGTTAGTCATGAAATTAACGCGAAAGATTCTTCCCCATTTATTAAGCAGGTGCCACGACGTGTTCCTATACATTTGAGAGAGGAAGCAAATAAAATTATAGACGAGATGAAGGAAAATAGAGTTATCGAGGAGTCTTTTAGTCCTTGGGTCTCTCCTGTTGTCCTGGTAAAGAAAAGAGATGGTTCAATAAGATTTTGTGTGGATTACAGGAGATGAAATGCCATTACGGAAAAAGATTCCTATCCATTACCAAAAATCGACGAAATTCTCTCGCAATTATCAGGTAACGTAACGCTTGGTTTACTACCTTAGATTTAAAAAGCGGTTACTGGCAGATAAAGATTCGTCCAGAAGATAGAGAAAAGACGGCCTTCTCTGTTGGCAGCGGTCTTTGGCAATTCACTGTTATGCTTTTCGGTCTTTGCAATGCCCTTGCTACCTTTGAAAGATTAATGGAAAAGGTATTAAAAAAATTGATTTCTAAAGTCTGTTTAGTCTACCTTGATGATGTGATTGTTTTCGGAAGAAATTTTAATGAAATGTTAGAGAATTTGGAAAAAGTTTTTGAATGTTTTCGTTCCGCAAATTTAAAGATTAATCCAAAGAAAGGTGTATTATTTGAAAGAAATGTAAAATTTTTGGGACACATAGTTTCTTCTGAGGGAGTCAGTTACAACTGACCCCGAAAAGATAGCTGCCATTAGGAAATGGCCAGTCCCCCACAACAAGAAACAATTGTGAAGCTTCTTAGGATTTTGCTCTTACTATCGTAGGTTTGTAAGAAATTTTTCTAATATAGCCAAACCTCTGTACATCTTAAGGGGATGCTGGAGTCGGGATCGATAATCTAGAATATGGTATAAAAAGTTCCTACATTATCGATCCTAGTTCAAGCATGTATACATTGCGCGCTTGTGCGTGCAATGTTGCCGCCTCGATTGTTTACGATACGAGCAGGATAGATATATGATCTTTCGTCCTTTTCCTCTCATTGTTACCAAGAATCTCGATGTTGCCAAGATTCTCGATGTTCTCAGACGGCTAGAGCGTCCGAATTTCCTTTTACCAGGCACTGCAGGGCCGCCCTACAAATTGTGGGCCCCTCATTCTGATAATATTTTAATAAATATTAAAGTCGCATATGATTTTAATACATATAATAATATAACGACTTTATTATATCTTATGAAAGAAATATATTCAATAATTTGTATTATATGACTTGTATAATACTAGTTTTGTCTTGAAGTGTGACTAAAATTATAGTATTATATAAAATCATATTATTCTTTGATTTTGAATATTGGGAACAGTGAATGGGCCCCTCCAACGTTCATTCCCGTGAGAATGCAACAAATAAATTTTTCTCGTCTCTCGTAATCAAATTTACAAATATTTGTAATAACCAATACCATGAACAAGATGCTTCTGTTTTATTAAAATCAGTACCGTCAAATAGACGCTTCTAATTTAGTTATATCGTTCAAAATTGAGAATCTTTGAAATAATATTACGTTATTTCAAGATAATATGATTTTAAATATTGAGAACAGTGAATGGGCCCCTCCAACGCTCATTCCCGTGAGAACGCAACAAATAAATTTTTCTCGTCTTTCCGATTAAAATTTACAAATATTTGTAAAAATCAGTACCATCCTAAAAACAAGATGCTTCTGATTTTTATTAACATCAGTACCATCAAATAGACGCTTCTGATTTTTATTATAATCAGTACCGTATCACAGACGCCTCTGATATATAATGTATAATCATGCAGTTTTGTATTTTAATTTTATATACTCAGTACCATCAAAATAGACGCATCTGATTTTTATATGTAATATATAATCATGCAGTTTTATATACATATATCAATTTTATATACTCAGTACCGTCAAGTTTTATATACATGTATCAATTTTATATACTCAGTACCGTCAGTAGACGCTTCTAATTTTGATTGTACATACCATTAAAAATCGAGACTGAGAATCTTTGAAATTATGTTATTTCAAGATATTAATTCTTGAGGCTCGCCACCGATCGAGAAGTCCGAGTGGAAACGCTCGTTCGACGTGGAATTGACGCGCGAGATTTCTGACGAGTCGCAGTTGGCTCGCATGGAGAACCGCTCAACGCTGACCGAACTGGAGCACGGTATCGAGAACCGGCTCTCGAACTCGGAGTTCCTCGAGAACCGGCCCTCGCTCGAGTCCAAGTCGTTGCGGCAGCGCAGCGTCGACTCCTGGTCCGACCTGTTCATCGGTCCTCCACGCTGCTCGACTGCATGATTTCGTTCTACTGGCACTGCTGCTTCCTCGCGTGGTGGCCGGCGCGCTCGGAGCTGCCCTTGTCTAACCATTACGACTATCACTAACTATCGCGACATTCTCTGTCTCATTTGTCGTTTATTGTGAAACACGGTACAGGTACACGATTACGCTTCAAAATACACGGAGCGAACAGAAATTCGTGATTCCCGCGCTTTGACAGTTCGACCGACTTCCGTTTACGTTCGCGCGTTTTGACTGCGCGCGTATCCTCACGCACTCGGGTTGTGTGTGATAGTGTGTATGTGTGAATCTTCCTTGTGCTGAATTACTAACACAAGGAAGTATCACACCGATATACAGCAAAGCCATCTCTTCGGGAAAACCGCAACCATTTTCTTACATGGTCACGGCTCTATTTACCATTCTGCATCTGTACTACGCGTGCATGCATGAATAAAACCAGTTGCATAAAAAATCTCCTTTGTTAGGCTTTTGATCTTAGTTTCAATGATTTGGTGTTGTTCTTTATTCTAATACAAATGTCCTGATACCTTTGATTTATACGTATGAGCTGTATAACTTGTATATAAGCGAATGTTTCTATGAAGTGACAGCTCTAAGTGCAAAAAGTGCAATATTAAATACAAGTATTTACTTTATTTATTATTCTTCGTCTTTAATTCTTTGTTTATTTATGTCCCTACTTAAACTCTGTAAAAGGATTTTCAAATCTGTAAAGCCAATTCGGAGAATTGTTATGGAACCTGTAACATCGGTATCCCCTTAACAGAGGATAAAATTAAATTCGATTGGGGTTCAGAACAACAGCATGTTTTTGAGCTTCTGAAGCAGACTTTAACTTGCTCTCCGATTCTTTCTTTTCCTTACGGTGACGGGAAATTTATTTTGGATACTGACGCTTCAAATATCGGTATCGGCGCAGTTTTATCTCAAATCCAAGGTGAGGAAAAAAATAATAGCATATTTTAGTCGAGTTTTGAGCAAAGCCGAAAGAAATTATTGTGTCACTCGACGCGAGTTGTTGGCTGTAGTGGAATTGATAAAATCTTTTCGACATTTTCTTCTAGGACGGAGGTTTATTATTCGAACAGATCACTCTTCTCTAAAATGGTTAATGTCTTTTAAGGACTTGGAAGGTCAATTAGCTCGTTGGCTTGAGAAACTTCAAGAATTTGATTTTGAGATTTCTCATAGGAAAGGAGTTTCTCATCGTAACGTAGACGGATTATCCAGACGCGAATGTGAAGTATTAGGCTGTACTTTTTGTGCTAAAGTGGAGAAAAAGAATACAGCGACTTCGGGAGAAATGATCGCTCGCATAGTTTTTGAAGAAGGAGTTTTGTCGTCTTGGAAAAAAGACCAAGAGGAAGACCCTTGTGTTTCAGTTTTTCTGCAAGCCAAAAAGCATGGAGTTCGTCCCCCTGTAATAAGTTCTACAGGAGAGGACGTATCTTTTCGTGTTTATCGATCTTATTGGGATGCTTTAATCCTTAAAGGCGGCATCTTATATAAGAAGTGGGAAGCTCCGAATTTGAAATCTTATATTCTCCAGCTAATCGTTCCATCGAAGCGAGTCAAGGAAGTTTTAGAACAATTTACCCTCTGGAAGATACTTCGGGGTGAATAAGACTTTAGAGAAGATTCGAAAACGTTTTTATTGGGCCATATGTAAGAAAGATATAGAAAATTGGTGCAGGACGTGTGAGATTTGCTTCTCTAGAAGGGGCCCACCTGAGAAAGGAAAATCTCCTTTGCAGATCTTTAATGTTGAAAGACCTTTTGAACGGGTACAAATGGATATATTGGGCCCACTTCCGGCTTCGTCGTCTGGAATGAGGTATCTTTTGATCGTTGCAGATTATTTTACAAAATGGGTTGAAGCCTTTCCTTTAAGGAATATTCGTGCTGGCACAATAGCGGAGGTTTTTGTGAAGGAAGTAATCTCCCGTCATAGAGTGCCCGTCTAGGTTCATACGGATCAAGGGAAAAATTTTGAGTCCAAATTGTTTCGGGAGGTTATGGACTTGTTAGGAATTAAAAAGACCAGATCTACCCCCTTGCATCCGCAATCCGACGGACAAGTTGAGCGACAACATCAAACGATTACAAATTATTTGGCGAAATTTATTTCGGAAAATCAGGAGGATTGGGTACCCATATTTTTGCTGGCATATAGATCTTCTAAACATGAGGCTACTGGTGTGACTCCTGCTGAATTATATTTCGATCGTGATTTAAGTTTGCCCTTGGATTTACTTCGAGGAAGTCCTCCTGTTCTTCAAAAAATACAAATTCAATCTGGAGCATCCTATGTTTGTAGGCTGAAAGAGAAGCTTGAGGGAATTCGTCAGGAAGCTAAGGAAAATTTAAGAATCAAATCTTTTAAAGTCAAAGAATGGTATGACCGTAAAGCCAGGCAAATCTTTTTTCAAGAGGGACAAAAAGTCTGGTTTCTCAATCCTCAGAGAATCAGAGGGAAGGCTCCTAAGTTGCAAGGAAATTGGGAGGAGCCTTATTCCATTGTTAAAAAATTTAGTGAGGTAGTTTTCTGTATACAAAAATCTTCAAGATATAGGAAGAAGATTGTTCATTCCGATCGTTTAGCTCCGTTCCGAAGAAGGAACTAATTGGGTCTTATATCGGAATCCGGTAGATTTAAGGAAAAGGGTTTTCTTTAGAGCATAGAGAAACAGAATTTAATACTTTTGAATTTGTTTGTTTTCCTTTATTTCAGGAAACGCTTAATTTTCTAAGAGGACTACGTTTCTGCGCTTGAGAATTTTTCAGAAGAGGTGGCCTGGCTGGTAAAGACCGCCTCGCCCATGGTTTTTGACCGTGGTTTTCCCATAGGTTTAAGGTGAATGCCGAGGCGGGGACAGGGGTAGTGAGTCCACAGAAATCATTCCCCCCCCCTGATCCGAAACAAGAAAGAAGCACGCAAGGCTCAAGCCAGAAGAGGAGCACGGGCGACGAAGAGCTGACTCAAGAAAACACTCCAGGGAAGTCGGGACTAGCTTTCCAGGGAGCGATACCTTCGTGTAACTTCGAAGCCAAGTTGAAGGGACGTCACCTGGTAACTTGCTGGCAACGTCTCAAGGAGGGTAGGAAGGCGTCCAGGATTCACAGGCAGACTCGAGGAGAAGAGGCTCTTGACAAACTTTTTCCATGATTGTCGGGATGACAATCTCAAAGAGGATAGTGTTGCGCGGTCGTCCCGGAATACTTCTCCGTGCGAATCAAATGTGAACCGATCTTTAAGATTGATCGGTCGTTGCGTGCCGTCGTAACCAGGCAGAATAAACAGTTGTTTCTGAGCTGCAGATTTCACCTCGGACTCCTGACTGGAGGTTGCGTATACTTTTCCCGCTGTATTCCAACGCAGCAATAAAGCTTTTGTTAATCGTTAACTTGTGTTGTTATTGCGCGCGTGACTGTCCCGCGAGTATGCGAGAGTGCGAGTGGAATCGGGCGAACTATTTCGCCGGGAAGCGTAACAATATATATGTAGTCTAAGCAACCCTGCTCTATGGATTGCCAGTATGGGCGGAGGCCGTGACGTCCAACGGAAGTCTCATCGCGATGCTGCAAGGACTACAAAAGCTCATGCTGAAAGCTATTCGGTTGACAGCTGCTTACAAGACAGTGTCCTTTGAGGCAATAACCTTACTCGCGAAGGCCCCATCTATCCATCTAATGGCGAGGATGTATGGAAGAATATTCCGACGAATCAAGGACGCGAAAGAGAACGATGATTGGTCTCTGCGACGGGAAAACGAGATCAGAGAGATAGAGGAGCTTGTGCTTCACAGGCAATGGGAGATGTATCTACGGCGGCCCAACGCACATGGTACATGGACCAAGAGTATTATCCTGCCTGTGATGAGGGACTGGCTTAAGGCCAAATGGTGCACGCTTGACCACTGGTCGAAATCCAGACTGGCCACGGATCCTACCTATACAGAATTCAAAAACTCGCGAGTAAGGTTATCCACAATGTGTGTACTGCGACACTGAGGAGGATACGGCAGAACATACAATGTTGAGGTGCCCAGAATGGACGGAGCAGAGGGAGGCCTTATACGAAACGTTAGGATTCAATACGGGGAGGGGAAGAAGAATAACGGCTGGGGATGTGTTCGCGAGTGCCCTAGGGGGTAAGGATACTTGGTCCACTTTTAAAAGGTTTGCTTCCAGCATAATGAGTAGGAAGTTCAAGGATGAGAGGGCTCAACGCGAGTCCGATGCATAGGGAAAACTCGGAAATTTACTACGAAGCGTTACAATTAACGAGAAAGGAAATGAGGGAGGGATTCTAAATTCATCCCCCCAAACACAATATACAATACATATTATTAAGAAGGAAGCCGGCAGGAAGGACGCCGAAAGGCGAGTGCAGCATAGAGGGAACTGGAGGGAATACCCTTTGTTGGTTGCCTGGATCTCTCTTATACACTCCGGGAGGCTACAAGAGGAGGTGATAGGAGGGGGTTTTAGTGGAGTAGTCCGGGCTCTTGCATGTAGAAAGTGGGAATAGCGGAATTAAGGTGCGGTGTTGGATGCCTTAGTGAGCCCTGAACGATCCCGAAGGACCCTTGCTAGGCCCTCTTTCCACAAGCCCGGGAGTCCCACACTCCCGCGCCGCCGTTGACGCGGGGTCAGTGCGTAAATGCATTTCCCCCTACCTTAAAAAAAAAAAGGTTAGTAGGTTCCCTCTGTTACCGAGGTGAAATTCAAATTCCGCTGACTATTCTTCTAGGACTTTACCCCTCCGATTATTATATATATTATATATATTATAACCACATCCCCAATGCCTGGACTTTGCATTGAAATCGCCACACAGAATTATCTCACCTGTGGAGTTATGCAGATATTGATCAATTTCATTCAACATTTTCAGGAATTGGTCCATTCGAATGTTTGGGAAAATATATACCGAGATTACACGCAGGATGGAAATCTTAACAGCGACAAAATCGCGGCCTACATATTCATGTATGCAAGAACCAGTCAATAAAGCGGGGACCCATTTTATGGCCATAACCTGTTCCGACTTCCAGCCTAGCAAGGGTCCTTCGGGATCGTTCAGGGCTCACTAAAGCATCCAACACCGCACCTTAATTCCGCCATGTGTTGGCAAAACAGATCCTAAGCAGCCTTACTGCAATTTACGTTGATCTGTAGAAAATTGACGCGCATTTTCGCTGGTTTTAACATAGTTAATACAACCCACAGTTCCGATTCTGTTCTTTGCCATCCTCTTTGCATAGCACGCATACCGGCTCCAGCCTACACTCCCTTGATAAATAGCCACTCTGGCTACACCGGAAACAACAACCGTTTCGATCTGTGCTTGAGATGCAGTTGCCTCGACCGTGTCCAAGCCTCCAACAACAGAAGCACTGCATCGACTTAGCTTTGAGGACCTCGACCAGCCTAACTTCAAACGGTCCATTTTCCAACTTTTCAACTGACACTGTAGGACACTGTACCCAGACAATGCCTAGACCATTTTTCATGGATCTAATAGGGCCGATCTTTACATCGCACCTAAGACAGCCGCCCTGTTCCGCAACCTCCTCAGTAATTTTTTCAAGGTTGACTGATTCGTCTAAACCAATCAAGAGTATCTCCCCTTTGACTACGGGCCGAGTTATCTGCGCGACGTCTCCTATTGCATTCAAACACTATATATATCCGTCTCCGCTGATGGATGGCCTACACAATAAACGAAACGCAGAGCCACCCAGATTATTTGGATAGATTGGCAGTTGTCACGTCTCCTCGAGAAATATTGTTACCTCTCTCTAGCGAGCGCCCGACTTACTCGCACGTAGCGGTGAACCTATACAGTAAACAAAGCGCAGAGCATTTGCATTGATTCAAGATCACGCGAGAAAATGCCGAAATCTTTAAACGAGAAATTAGCCTCAATGTCAATGAAAATTGACAAAAATGTTTATGATGTTTTTACAGAGCCGAACCGATTTTATTGTAAGCATTGTTCTACGTATTTGTATAAGCCAACTTTAAATTCTGTAAATCGGCACGTGCAAACCGATAAACATAAACGTTATCTTTATCGATCGAATTTGTTAGCAGATTCTATCTCTACATCTATTGATAGTGCAAATACAGCAATGACAAGAAAGTCAACGTTTTCACAAGAATTATGCGAAGCTTTTCTAGCTGCCGATGTTCCATTAGAGAAATTACAAAACCCCAAATTGCATAACTTTCTTCAAAAATGGACTCAACAACATGTTCCGGATGCATAAACAGTACGAAAAAACTACATAGAACCGTACTATATTGAAACAATATGTAAAATTCGTAATACCGTTGCGGAAAATGATATTTGGATATCAGTAGACGAAACTACGGATGTAGAAGGCAAAGCTGTCGCAAATTTTATTGTCGGTACGTTGCATTCAGATCGTCCCGGTAAAATGAATCTTCTTCATTCAGCAATGCTGGATAGAACAAATAATAAAACAATTGTAAAATTTGTTCACGAATCTTTAGAACAATTATTTAGAACAATTATGGCCTGATGAAATAAAATACGAAAAAGTATTATTATTTGTTTCGGACGGTGCTGCTTACATGAAAAAAGCAGGAAAAGAATTGTGCACTACATTTCTTAAAATGATCCACATTACTTGTTTGGCACATGGATTACACCGTGTAGCCGAAGAAATTAGATACACGTATAAGAAAGCAAACAGGATTATTTCAGAAACAAAAAAAATATTTTGTAAAGCTCCACATAGAAGCGAATTATTTAAAAAAATGCTGCCGACTGTTCCTCTGCCACCTTCGCCAATTATAACTCGTTGGGGTACTTGGATCGAAGCAGCGTGTTACTATAAAAATCATTTTTTATCAATTAAAAATGTAATTTTAGCTTTGCCAAATGATTCTGCTGCTATAAAAAAGGCGAAGAAATTATTTCAGTCACCAAGAGTTCAAGAAGAACTAGAAATAATTTATAATAATTTTAAGTGTATTATAATTTCTTTAAGAAAACTAGAAAATCAGAATCTTTTAATGACAGATTCAATAAAAGAAATTAAAAACATTCAAAATATAATTTTAACATCGGACGATATTAAGTTATGTATAAAAAAAAATTAATTTCTGTTTTAACAAAAAATACAGGATATCAAACATTTACGTCAAATAAAGAATGTATACCTCCTATTTTTAATTATGCACCACTTACTTTATGCGATGTAGAACGCAGTTTTTCTAACAATAAGTATAAATCTATTTTATCGGATAAGAGAAGAAATTTTAAATTTAATAATTTAAAAGAAGTTTTAATAATTAATTGTTTTTATAATTAAAAGGAGCAAAGTTTTCATTTAATAAATGTGTTAAAATTATTAATATTTTATTATAAAATACTCTAAATATAAAAATAAAAATATATAAAAAAATGTTTGTATATAGTATTCGGATAGATCAAACGCAGTCGGCAGTCGTCGCGTCGGCTATTGTTATCGCGTTCTAGCGGGCACCCGACTCACTCGCACGCAGCGGTTCTCCGCGCGCGACCCGGGATTGAGCCCGAACGTCCGGACTCTAGTGATTACCAGAATCACCCATCTATGTTACACATATCAATGGTCAATCGAAATGGATTGGCAATACCGCTCTTGAGGGTTGGGCATAGACTTATATAATAGACTGCGCGTTCTGTGAAAGAGACTGGGGTCAACACTAGAAAGAGAGAGCAATAGCGTAAGTAGTTATGTCTCTTTCTAACACGCGAGGTGGTGAGGATGCGAAGAGAAGAAATTGCTATGCGTCTCCGTAGCGATTCCTCTTCGTACTCCTCCCCACTTTTTGCGGTGTGCGAGAGAGAGAGAGAGAGAGAGAGAGAGAGAGAGAGAGAGAGAGAGAGAGAGCATTACTTACAGACTATCTCTATTCTTTGGTCCCGGCGCAAGCTGGCCCATAAGAACGCGCAGTCTATGGGGTTGGGTCATTTGGCCATTTTAGAAGTTTTTTACATTTGCATTTTAATGACGAGATGGTCGCGAGGTAGCAATGGTGATTCTCGAAATTGTGATTGTAGTTAGGTCGGGAATACGGAAGAGAGTATGTTAAATAATTTGCAAAATAATTAAAATATCAATTGAGCCTTTATTCACGGCCTTGTCGAGATTGTTATAATTGCGTGGCCGCATTAAGAATTGTATGATACAAAAGTCTTTCGCCGCAATCTAAGATCGAGCCGCGATAGCTTATGGAAAAAGTCTAAGTTCACGATCGCGAAGTAAGGCGTCTAATGATTCTTGCGCGACCGAACGATTCGGAGTACCAAAGCAGAGTGTTGCCCGGTTCGTCGTCTCTGCCCACCTCAGCTCGTATTTTTGAAGAGCGTCGTGTCCTTCTCGAGCTTTCTATTTGTTTTAACGCTTGTTTGTCGATATTGTTATTCGATATTGTTTTCGCGTATTTTCTGCTAACGTTCTCCTAACGAATTTCTATTTGAAAAAAAATCGATTTACTACGCCAAGCGCTCGTCTTTCGATGCGCTTGTTGCGACTGCAGCTTACGCCGAATTCGCTGCAATCGTCACCTAATCTCGCGGACAGAGACGGTCTCGAGAATCCTCACTTACGGATTTTAAATCGCGTCGGTTTAAATCCACGCCTGCTGTTTTTCGACAGCGTGTTTGTCCTTTTCTTTCGCTGTTATGAACATACCGCGCTATTCCTGGCTGCCTATTGTTGCCGATTCTCCGAAGGTCGGCGCTAACCGGGAATTCCGAACTATTTATCGATTTTTGCTCGGTTTCTCGAAATTTTATATTTTCTCGAAATCGTATTTCTTGGATATGTGACGGTGTGTAACCGCCACAGTACCCCCCTGCCAGTGCTGTACCGACAGCACGATGTTGCGCTATTTCTAAGTTATACAATTATTAATGGTCTCGTACGTCGTATAATAGAAATATAATATAATACAAAATAAATTATACGATTCAAATTATATATACAAAAAGCAAAAGAAAAAGAATTGATTAATTCGCTGAAACAAATACTTGTTTAGTAGTCCGCGTTAAATATACAAAAAATATCGACCGCCACGAAACGATTATTTTATTTATCCGATTTATACAGGAACAAACTATATATACAACTATGTCGAGTCTCGGATTATCATCGGCCCACTTGCAGACGATCAGGGAATCAGACTCTCCTGCCCGATCTCGTTCTCGTCTCGTTGCGCTGGCCGTCTGGAATCGCCGTGTTTACCACATGCTCGTCTTCCTTCGTGCTTAGGCTCTGCTGTGGCCCGTTCTCGGAAAGCCTTGCCGGATCGTCACTCTGGTCTACGAGTATGTAAGCGGGCTTTAACCTGTCAACAGAAATATGTTTGTTCTCGCCGTGTATTAACACGACGAAAACCTTATCCCCGCGACTGACGACCTTGTACGGTCCGTTATACGGTGCCTGCAGCATCGTCTTTGGTCCGTCGTGCCGGACGAACACCGCCGTGGCCAAGTCCTTGAAGACGAATACTCGTCGCTCTCCGTGCCTTGTCCCGTCGACCGGTTGCAAGTCCTCGAAGCGATCTCGCAGCGTCCTTACAAAGTCGGCAGGCTCGTCCTCCGCGACCGCGGGGTGCCGACTCAAGAACTGTCCTGGAAGGCGCAACGCCTGCCCGTACACCAACTCTGCTGCTGTTGCGTGGATGTCGTCTTTCCATGTCGCCCGAATTCCGAGTAGGACCGTCGGCAAGCTTTCTGTCCAGCGGCTATTTTGGTGGCATCTGATCGCCGCCTTGAGCTGTCTATGGAATCGCTCCACCATTCTATTTGCCTGGGGGTGATACGCTGTCGTCCGAATATGTTTCGCTCCTGTGATCTCGCTCAATCGGCGAAAAAGTCGGGACTCGAATTGTCGCCCCTGGTCTGTCGTGATTCGTAGTGGTGTTCCGAATCGGCAAATCCAACCTTCGTAGAAGGCTTTTGCCACCGTCTCTGCCTCTTGATCTCGCAGAGGGAATGCCTCCGGCCACCTCGAGAAGCGGTCCACGCACGTCAGGCAATAGTGCTTCCCTTCTGAGATAGGCATTATTATGATGTCTAGGTGCACGTGCTCGAATCGGCTGGATGGAGCACCGAACTTTCCAAGTGGTGCCGAGACATGGCGAACCACTTTGGACTGCTGACACGGCACACATGTACGGGCCCATCTGCGACAATCCGCGCTCATCGACGGCCAGACGTAGCGCTGCGCCACGAGTCTGCACGTCGCTCTAATTCCTGGATGCGCCAGGTCGTGCACCAGGTCGAAGGCTACTCGCCGGAAAGGCCTGGTTAGGAAAGGTCGCGGCGTTCCCGTCGCTGTGTCGCAGTACACAGCAATCCCCGTTCCTAGGATCTGTACCTGGTTTAACTTTAGGCCGGATTCTCCTCGCGCTTGATACGCCTTGACCTCTTCATCCGTCGCCTGTGATTCCGCCAGCGCAGCGTAATCCAGTAGAGAACGGAGCTCCTCTATCCTCGATAAAGCGTCAGCCACCACGTTCTTCTCGCTCGACACGTGTCGGATGTCTGTTGTAAACTGGCCAATGAGATCTAAATGGCGAAATTGTCGTGGCGTACATTTTTCTGGCTTCTGTCTAAAAACAAAGATTAGCGGTTTATGGTCAGTATAAACAATGAATCTTCGCGCTTCAAGCATGTGTCGGAAATGCTTGACCGAGAGATATATCGCCAACAACTCTCTATCGAACGCGCTGTATTTCGATTCGGTTGGATTTAGCTTCTTTGAAAAGAATGCCAAGGGTTCCCAGCCATCGTTTCCTTGCTGCTGTAATGCCGCTCCTATGCTCTGATCGGACGCGTCAGTAAACAGGGCGAGTTCCGCATCGACCTTCGGATGCGCTAAGAGAGCAGCCTGAGCCAAACTCTTCTTCGATGTTTCGAACGCTCGCTCAGCCTGCGGCGTCCAAGCTAATGGCGCTTTTCCCCTTGCGTTACCCTGAAGGAGATCGTTAAGTGGCGTCAACATTTCGGCGATCCTCGGCGGAAATCTTCGATAAAAATTTAGCATGCCGAGGTATCTGCGAAGCTCTCGGGCTGTCTTTGGTGTTAGATACTCCTGGATCGCTCTTACCCGATCCGGTAGTGGTCGAGTTCCCTTGCCGGATACAGAGTACCCGAGGAATTCCACCTCCGGCTGTCCAAAAACGCATTTTGGGGGATTGATTACTACCCCATAGTCCTGTAATCGCTCGAATAAGATTTTGAGATGTTTTAAATGCTCCTCTTCCGATGCCGACGCGACGAGGATGTCGTCAATATATGCGTAGCACTCGAAATCGTGCAAGACCTCGTCTATAAAATGTTGGAACGTTTGCGCTGCGTTACGTAATCCGAACGACATAAAGGGAAATTCATACATGCCGAACGGCGTCGTGATGGCCATTTTCGGAACGTCCTCCTCTGCCACCGGAATCTGGTGGTACGCGCGAACGAGATCCAAAGTGGAAAAGATGTTTTTATTCTGTAAGGCCTGCGCGAAATCGTGAATATGCCGCACGGGATAACGATCTGGAATTGTTCGCGCGTTCAAGGCCCGATAATCGCCGCACGGCCTCCATTCTTCGCCTTTTTTCGGCACTAAGTGCAACGGAGACGACCAACAACCCTTCGATGGGCGCGCGACTCCCATTTCCAGCATTTTGTTGAATTCTTTCTTTGCCGCCGTCAACAGCGCCGGGTTAAGCCTGTGTGGCCTACACACGACCAGCGGTCCTGGCGTTGTCTCAATATAATGCTTTATCACATGTTTCGGCTCTCGCGGTCGTCCTTCCGGCTTCGTTATCACCGGATATTTACTAAGCAATTGATGATATTGCGTTGCTCCGGCGATCGTCTTAATTCCGGGGACGTTGCACTTAATACATTACCCCGGCGCGGTCAAATTCGTCGCTTGATCGACGAGGCGCGCGTTTCGCAAGTCGACGAGTAGGCCGTAATGCGCTAAAAAATCCGCTCCGATAATCGGTTTCGACACATCTGCAACGACGAAACGCCAAGAAAATGCTCGTCGTAGTCCCAAATTTAAAATAAAAGTCTGTGTCCCGTATGTATTTATCGTCGTCCCGTTCGCTGCCGCGAGTTCGTAGGTCGACCTTTGTCGTGGACCTCGAACTATTTTTCGTGGGAACACGCAAAGATCTGCGCCCGTGTCAATCAGAAAATTAGTTTTTGTTTCGGCGTCCGTCACAAAAAGGCGACGCGTTCGATGACCCGGATCGTTCGCCGCCATCAACGACCGGCTACCACATTTCCCGCTTGCTGCGCCGAGCAAGACGCTCTGCACTGACGGGCATCCATTCCAAACTTCCAATGATACCAGCAAACTCCACTTGCTGGCTGGTCTTTCGCATTTCTCGAACGCGAACGCGAACGTTGATTCCCAGCGTATCTTTCGCGGGATCGCGTCTCGCCAATTGCCTCGATCAATCTTCTGATGGCTGTCAACTGTTCCACCATTTCCTGCTGCATCGCTAATCGCATCTGCGCTAATCGCAGCTCCATTTTCGCCTCGATCGAAGTAGCGTCGTTTGCGACGTGGTTTCGTCCTTCTAAAGATCGCGCCGTTTCCGCGATCTGCATCATCGGGGCCAGAGTCGCCTCCACGATCGCGTCCGCAATGTCCGCCACTGATCAACCGTGTCCGCCGTACGCGTAACTAGATGCAGCTGAATATATGTCGGTAATCGACCATATGGTCCTAGGCACCGGATCACCGACTACGTTTCCAGCGAGGCTACGGAGGTGTCTCAAAAATTGCGACGGTTTTCGATCGCCAATCTCCTCATGTTCGAGCAATTTGCGCGTTTTATGTTCTTGCGACAAGCTCAGCCGTTTAATTAACTCCAATTTTAGAGTTTCATACTCTCTCCATCGGCGGATTCATTATGATATCGCGCACTTCCATCGTATATTTCGGACCGATCGCGGTTAGCGCGTAACCGAATTTAGTTGCATCGACCGTGATCCCGGCGGCTTGAAAACTACGGTCAACGATGCCAAACCATAGCTCAGGGTCTGCTGGCGTAAATTCCGGCATTCTCATGCCTACGCGACTCACCTCGGGACCCGATGCAAAAAACCTAACGGCTGTATCAGCGGTGGCTGCTGCGGGAACTGCTTCCCCGCCTGGTCAAGCGCGCGGGCTCCTTCTCCCTGTCGTCGTTGCTCCTCTGCGGTCGTCCTTTGCTTCGTCATCTGCTGCGTCGATGTGCCTTCGTCTCGTTCCATGATCATTGTTCAAATCACACACTGCACACCCGATAACGATTCCAAAAGAAAAAGTTTTCCCGGGTCACCACTTTAATGACGAGATGGTCTTGAGGTAGCAGTGGTGATTCTCGAAATTGTGATTGTAGTTAGGTCGGGAATACGGAAAAGAGTATGTCAAATAATTTGCAGAATATTTAAAATGTCAATTGAGCCTTTATTCACGGCCTTGTCGAGATTATTATAATTGCGTGGCCGCACTAAGAATTGTATGATACAAAAATCTTTCGCCGCAATTTAAGATCGAGCCGCGGTAGCTTATGGAAAAAGTCTAAGTTCACGATCGCGAAGTAAAGCGTCTAATGATTCTTGCGCGACCGAACGATTCGGAGTACCAGAGCAGAGTGTTGCCCGGTTCGTCGTCTCTGCCCACCTCAGCTCGTATTTTTGAAGAGCGTCCTTCTCGAGCTTACTATTTGTTTTAACGCTTGTTTGTCGATATTGTTATTCGATATTGTTTTCGCGTATTTTCTGCTAACGTTCTCCTAACGAATTTCTATTTGAAAAGAAATCGATTTACTACGCCAAGCGGTCGTCTTTCATGCGCTTGTTGCGACTGCAGCTTACACCGAATTCGGTGCAATCGTTACCTAATCTCGCGGACAGAGACGGTCTCGAGAATCCTCGCGACGAAGACTTACGGATTTTAAATCGCGTCGGTTTAAATCCACGCCTGCTGTTTTTCGACAGCGTGTTTGTCCTTTTCTTTTGCTGTTATGAACATACCGCGCTATTCCTGGCTGCCTATTGTCGCCGATTCTCCGAAGGTCGGCGCTAATTCCCGAAACCGGGAATTCCATACTATTTATCGATTTTTGCTCGGTTTCTCGGAATTTTATATTTTCTCGAAATCGTATTTCTTGGGTATGTGACGGTGTGTAACCGCCACAGCATGTAGAAAACTGTATAATACTGTTACACCCAACAGATCCGATCAGCTGCCTGACCGGATCGATATATTGATTTTCCGAAGAAGCGACATTCGATGCGTGGCAACGAAGAAAAACAACCCGGAGACCGTTAGATTTTGACAGGACTCGGTCCTTGTCGTACGTATTCGCGCGCGTATCTGATCGCGGATTTCTGTACGCTCTGTTGTACTTTATTGTTCAGTTAATAAAGTTCCTGTGTTCCTAATAATCCCGTGTTGTGTGCTTTCTTGTTCCGCGTGCGCGATTTCGCGAGTGACGCAAGAGACGCAATAATATGTACGAAAACGTAGAAAACGTATTATACGCCATAATCAATCGCGTTGCTCAATTCGGCGGCCCAGAACAACGCAATTGGTTGAAACTTTATGGTTATGGAAAGGTAAAAGGAAATTGTATTTTAACCTCTAAAAATCAAGTTTATCTTTGTGTTACATTTACATCATAATTCAGCCTTTGTAAAAATGTTACATTAACTATTGTAACATTTGTATATGGCAGGAACATCCCGAACTTGTAGGAGACGGGTGCCATTAACCAACTCGAACTCGAACTTCTAAAAATCATTGAGTAATGTAAGTGAAATAAATTCAACTTTAGGGTACATTTAATTAAATGATTAGATAATGATTCAATTAATACGAATAATAACTCATACTAATATTAATAATAATATAATTGCAGATATGTCAATTAGCAAGTGGATAGAAAATGAGTTCAAAAAAAGTGAAGCAAGAGAAAATTGGAGCGAAATGCCATCAGTGAGATTCTGATCAATCGGATCAATCAATTAATTTGGCGTTAGCTAAATTCTTTTATAGCTGTAATATTCCTTTTAATGCAATTCAATCAAAATTTTTCAAAAAGTTTGTTACTCTTCTGAATCCCAACTATGAAGTACCAACGAGAAAGAAGCTCTCAAGCGAGGCACGAGAAAGTTACAACTAAGATTAACCAAACTAAGACCAGACTAAGACTAACTAAGGAAAAACCAAAACACGGAAGGTGTACTGTTAATTGATGGCTGAAAAAACTCTGCTGCGAATATTCATTAGGTTGCTGTATCATACATACAACAATGGACAAAAGTATATATCTAAATTCATGGGATTTCACTGGTGTCAAAGAAACAGGAGCTGTATTGTCAAGAATCGTTGAAGAAGCTACGGAAATGACTAGTAATAGATTTAATATTTGTATATATGCTGTTGTATCAGACAATACGTCTAACATGATATTGATGGGTAAATCTGTAAAACTTTGGCATGTGACTTGTGCAAGCCACAGCGCAAATTTATTAGCAAAGTTTTTAATCAATAAAGAATTTGCTGATTGCGTCGACCGACTATTAAAAGAATTTAAACAGTCAAGACCAGAAAAAGAACTCGTTAAAGGAGGAGGAAAACAAGTCGTTTTTGCCTGTGAAACCCGTTGGTGCAGTCACAGAGATGCATTTCGTAATTGTTTAAGCAATTTACCGATTATGCGTGAATTAGTAAAAATCAAAAGATCGTTGTTCAGACTGACATATCAAAAATGGTATCTAGTAGTGAATTTGAGATAAGACTTCAAGATTATGCATTTTTGATCCTGTGTGCGAGATGATAAATAAATGCCAACGTTCGAATAACAGCATAGCAGATGCTTGCGAGGAGTGGTTCAAGTTAAGCATACCAACAGATAATATTAATTATGAGAAAAATACAATATAGATTAGAAAAAGCCTTGAGACGAATAATTTTAACAGCTAATTATCTACATCCCGTTTATAAAGATAAACGATTTATGCATTTAGAAAAATATCAACGTTAAGTTTACGATTTTCTCAGCAAAGAATTGAACATCGAAAATCCACATTATCATCCTGAAGTGTAGGTGTTCATTAATGGCACAGGCATATTTATCTTCTTAAATAGCATGTTCGCGAAAGATCGTGGGTGCGCCTGCGGTCGAAGCGCATGACGCCCGTTATGCACATTTGTACGCGAGTGTTGCGTGAACCCGCGAGTTGACAGCACCTCGCGGTGCATGAACGTCCGTAGGCGGCCCCGCTTGCGGCGCTCGTGGGCCGGCCGACTTCCGCTTCCCAGTCTTCTTGTTCGGTATATCATAGCAGCAGGATGCATATCGGGAGTTCATCTGTTTGATCGTTGTGCTTGCAATTGCATTTGTGCTTTGCGGTAGTGCTTTACGCGCAGTTTCTTAAAGTCAGCTCAGTATATCTCGAATAGTGTCTCGCGGATTGATTCATATAGATAGACAATATATTTAATCGTGCGAATACGGCCTTACGGCACGCGCGTTAGACCGCGTGGTCACTCAGTGCTCGTGGCGATCCCGAGATAAAGGGTAATCTCTCAGATCAATACGCTCATTTCGGTTCAGCTCTAACTTCAGTTTAATCGTTTATTGTGCTCATTGCTCATCTCGTGATATTTGAACATTTTCACTAGCGATAAAATCAACACGTTAATATTGCCCGACGCGTGCGTGCCTTTATTCAACGGCCATTGTGAACCGCTGCGCATTCCGGCCACAGTGGCTGCCCGTTCACGCGTGTTTTTATCGAAACTGGCAATTATTAGAATAAATTCACAACTACTGTCCACCGTAGAAATAACATCTGTAAATAACTTGATAAAATCTCGAACATAGCAAAAATATAAAATCTGCTCAAACTTACTGGTTCATAGTTGGAAAAACGCACTCTCTTCTTGGTGGATTAGCGGAAAAATTGATGGAAATTCCAGCCTCTTCAGCTCAAATTGAGCGTGTATTTTCTAATTGGTCCTTCATTCACTCTGATTTACGAAATCGATTAACTGCTGAGTTATCCCAAAAGTTGATTGAAATATACTGTTGCGCGCTGCAGCCGCCCGTTACACTCTCGGCCGCGCGAGACAGCTGACGGTCGATCGATGATATTGATCGGCCGGTTGTCAAGAGAATGCGTTGCTGTTTACGACGAGCTGGCATTTTGGCAGATTCACGCAGGATTCCTCTCGTGGAGGATGCGTTACGGTTATGAATCTTTGTATTCTGTTCTGTTAATAAAGTTAGTGTTCTCTACTTCCCGGCTTCTCTCTTTCTTTGCGAGCGCGTCCCGCGAGTGCCTGAGAGTGCGAGTGCGTTCCGAGTTCGGATCGTACGCCGAAGCGAATCGTCGTTTGAGTGCGACGACGCAACAGATCGGCGGAGGCGTAACATTTTGGGGGCTCGTCCGGGATCGGTTGAGCTATGGAAACCGAGGCAGCCCCAGCTGCGAGAGATAGGACCCGAGCGGCGGCTAAACGTAGGTGTGCGGGAACGCCGGAGGAGAAGCGTTCGAGAACGCTGGAGCACACCCCGGAATCGGCTCTTCATGCCCTGATGCACGAGCTGAAAGAAATGCGAGAGGATCGCGAACGGATGCGCATGCAATTCGAGGAGATGCTGCGTCTCCGTGACGTCGAGCTTCTTCGTCTACAATCTCAGATAAGTCGCTCTAATAATATTCCGCCCGAGACTAGCGAGCGTAGTACGAACGAGCGTGGCACGGTTTTTGCGTTCGGACAGGCGCGTAAGGCAGAGGAGGCTAGCGAGCGTAACACGAACGAGCGTGGCACAGTGTTGCTAGATGGGTCGCTTTTTTCGCGCATGCGCAATGGTTGCAGTCGTTAATCCAGCGGTGTATACATGTGGACGCGAAGTTAGGGATGGGTTTAACTGTTATTTTTACTAAACGGTTATAACAGTTATTGTTACTTTTAAATAACCGGTTATGTAAACAATTATTCAGTTAAATGGTTATTAACAATTCATAATACTTTAGAGCGCATTTAGACCATATCAGGAAAACAGAAGCCAATTAGAAGTCTCAGTTATTGTAACCAGTATGTATTAGTATGTACGAGGATAGTCCCAAAAGTACCCGACCTGACATATAAATAGTGGTTGTTGTTTAAAAAAAAATTACTCTGGTTGAAAATACCAACCTTATAAAGCTTAAGTGTGAAGTTTGAAGACGCTACATTGTTTAGTATTTGTTTGGCAGCCATCAATAGTGAACGCTCTCAGTGAATTTGTAAACATGGAAAAAATTGGTCATCGTTATGTAATACAATACTTTCATTTGAAAGGTTTCAGTCCAATATCAAAGCTGAGCTAGATTCTACCCTAGGAGAGTCTGCTCCTTCGTTTACAACAGTAAAATATTGGATGGCAGAGTTTAAACGAGGCCGTACGAGCTGCCAAGACGAACATCGCAGTGGTCGACCAAATGAGGTGACCACGCCAGAAATGGCGAAGAAAATCCACAAAATGGTATTGGATGACCGTCGACTGAAAGTGCGCGAGCTAGCAAACACCGTAGGCATTTCAAAAAGTGCTGTACATCGCATATTGACTGAAAATTTGGAGATGAGAAAGCTGTGCGCAAGATGGGTGCCGCGTTTGCTCTCAATGGAACAAAAACAGCGTCGTGAGGATGTTTCAATCGAGTGTTTGGCGATGTTTCACAGCAATAAAGCCGAGTTTTTGCGTCGATTCGTAACCATGGATGAAACATGGGTCCATCACTTCACACCTGAGACGAAGGAACAGTCAAAACAATGGATTGAAAAAGGAGAATCGGCTCCAAAGAAGGCGAAGACAATTCCATCTGCAGGCAAGGTCATGGCGTCAGTTTTTTGGGATGTGCGTGGAATAATTTTCATTGATTATCTTCAAAAAGGAAAAACAATCAACGGCAAGTATTATGTGAACTTATTGCAGCGTTTGAGTGATAAAATCAAGAAAAAACGGCCGCATTTGGCGAAAAAGAAAGTGTTGTTTCATCAAGACATCGCGGTGGCCAAAATCAATGAGTTAAAGTTCGAATTGCTTCCTCATGCACCCTATTCGCCAGATTTAGCCCCCTCGGATTATTTTCTCTTTCCAAACTTGAAAAAATGACTTGGTGGTAAAAGATTTGCCAACAATGAAGAGGTGGAGTCTGCGGTTAATGGCTATTTTGAGGAGCTCGACGGTTCTTACTATAAACAGGGTATCGAAGCTATTGAACATCGCTGGGAAAAGTGTATCGAGCTAAAAGGAGACTATGTTGAGAAATAAAGATATTCTTTGCCAAATTTTTTATGTTTTCTTTGTTAGGTCGGGTACTTTTGGGACTACCCTTGTATATACATACCAATACATACTGCTTATATGAATGAGAGTTTTAATTGGCTTCTGCTTTTCTGTTTGTCTGTCAAGATCTGAATGCGTTTTTTTAGCTCCAGCATGCGTTGCTGGAATCGGCGGAATCGCTTGCCACGTAGCAGAAGCGACGCGGTAGCCAATAAACATACTTCTCCTAAAGAAAAATGACACGTTGATTGGCTAAGTTGCTTCTTGCTGCGTAGCAGGCGATTTTGCATTCTGTTTGCAAGAGTCATTGCAGTCATTGGGCGCGTTTAGCAGATACAACGGTTGTACAACAGTTGAGTAATTTGTCAACATAATTAGTCTAGATTTAGAGATCTAACGGTAAAAGCCAATCATCAATAACTGCTCACTAATCACTGTGCTAAACGCGCCTATTAAAGTCATTTGCAAAATCTTCGGCTAACTTAACCAGTTATTTTATTACAGTTGATCAATCACATTTCAGTGAATAAGATTGTCCATTAAACACAATAGCTAAAATTTATTTTGTAGGGTCATATTTTAATTAAAAAATGTTAATATAAATAGAATAATTAGAAAAGACAAAAATATTACTTTTGAAAAGTTTTATTTTTATTTAGTATAAAATTTACTTAGGAAATAAACATACACAAAATTACTCTAATTATTTTCTGTTTTATAAAAAAATGTGAGAATGTGAAAAAATATAAAAAACATAAAATATTCAATTTTCAATCATCAACATTCAATCATCTTAATACTTAAGGCACTGATAAATAGTGTAAGAACTAAAAATCATCAATATAGTATTTTATGCAATATAAATATATCATATTATGTATGAGATATATGTATATGTATATATATATATATATATATATATATATATATATATATATATATATGTTATAATAGTAATAAACATATGAAAAATGAAACAATCTGTAAAACTTTTAAAGATAAAAATAATAATAAAATTTAATATTTAATATTTACTTTGACATCCATTTGGAATTGCTATTTAAAAATAATAAAATTTTTGTTTTATTTTCACTCAGATGACTTCTTCTATCATTTAATATTAAACCAGCTCTAGAAAAAAGCCGTTCACATGAGACTGACGTTCCTAATGCACATAATTTTTCTTTGGAAAGTTTTGAAAGAGGAGGAAATAAAGTAGAATGATTTTTCCACCAAATTAAAGGATCTGCTTTACGTTCTAAGATGTCTTCTTCCATATAGCGTATTTCTATTAATGCTCGTGACATTGGAGTTCCTTTAGGTTTTGTAATAGCTATAGTCCTATCAAAGGCAGACCAGACAGAAAATTCTTCATTTTTTTCATTTTCTTCTACATTTCTTTCTTCTACAATGTTGAAATCGATTGCTTCTGAATTGGTATCAATCTCCAGACTGTTAATTAGGGCGTTAGTGACTAATTTTTTTGCATTTTCTGCATAATGTGACAGTGAGAAGGCTAAATGCTTAAAACGGGGATATAAAATGTACACATCTGAAGTGTTTGACTGCTTTCAATACTACCCAATCTTATATTCAAGCCTGTTTTTAATTTACATACAACTTCCGTTACTGATGGCGAGTAATCTTTTTTGGACAAATTCAGAATTACATTATTTAAACCATTTGTCAAAGGAATAACCATTGAAGCCGTACAGTACATTTCACCGCTGATTGTATTAGTAACATTATCAAATGGTTTTAATACCGTACATAATTGTCCAACAATCTTTCATTCTTCAAATGTTAAAATAGGAAGTTCAACATCTAATAATGCTACTGTACTTCTTATAGCAGACTCTAGCTTGATAAATCGATCTAGCATGTGGAATGTAGAGTTCCATCGAGTGGCAACATCTTGTATTAATTTTAATGGTTCTTTACCTTCGTTTTCTTGAAATTTAGTAAGTTTTGTATTAGCTAAACAACTTCTTCGAAAATGGCTTACAATAGTTTTAACTTTGCTTATTATATTAGTTATAGCTTGAACTTTAAGACTATCAGTTACTATTAAATTAAGAGTGTGTGCAAAACAACCAAAATGTTTAAAACCTAAGTTTGTCGTAATTGCACTTTTTATATTATTCGCATTATCCGACACTGCTAACAGTATTTTTCTTTCTATATTCCATTCTGTTAATATTCTATTAATTTCATAACTCAAATTCTGGCTTGTATATGATGAAGTCATAACTGAACATTCTAACAATATCGATATTAACTGAAAATTTTCATCAATAAAATGTGCTGTAACGGCAATAAAACTTGATGTGTTTAAAGATGTCCAACAATCTGTTGTTATGCAAAAAGACTTTCCTAAACTTACTAATAATTTTATACTATGGATACATTCTTTATACAAAGCAGGAATTAATGTTCTTGATATTGTTTTTCGGTTAGGAAGTTGGTATGCTGGATTTAAGGCTTGTACAAATTCTTTGAATCCTTTATCTTCAACCATACTAAATGGTTGGTAATCGTTAATAAACAATTTCATTAATTTTTTGTCAAGTAATTGCTTATTTTTCCCCGTTATTTTTTTAAAAATTAGATGATCAATCCTTTGCTCTTCATGATGTGACTTATCAAGAATACATTCTTTCTTAGGAATTTCAGATGTGAGAGGATTAGGAGAGTCTTCTTCAAAAAATTGATTTTGATCTTGATCTGCAGTTTCAATAGGTATCTACAAAAGTCAAATATAACGACATAAATATGTTTTAAGTTGGTATTCAGTCAGTTCTCATTTCAAGACCGTTTTAAGTAATGTCTTAAGATGCTAATACGGTTCTGTGATTGGTTTAGAACCACATAAGACTGTACTTAAGATGATCTTAAATATAAGAACTGAGTATGAATATCGGCCTTAGTAATTTATTTCATTGTAATATATAATATAAAAAAATTAATAAGTTAGAAAACCAACAATATCTTACCTTCTCCTTCTGTAATATTGAACCTTTATTTTTCGGTAATGTTACTGTTGGATGTTTCGATTCTATGTGTTTTCTCAAATTAGAAGTTGTGCTTTTATACGATAATTGTGTCTTACATAAATTGCAAGAAGCTATATTGTTATCTAAGGCAGTGAAAAAATTCCATACCTCACTGGTTTTTCGTCTACATCGAAGCATTTTTTAATTTTACGAACTGTATTTGCTCTTACAAAAGTTGAGGTTAGTAAGTTATGGCTCTGCACGCAGGACGCAGTAATGCTCGAATCACATTAGCGACTCGCGATCGCAATTGCGTTTGCGTCTCTTCACCAATTAGAAAAGAGTTGACACATTAGCGACTCGCAATCGCGATTGCGTTTGCGTCTCTTAACCAATTAGAAAAGAGCTGCTGATCAAAAGTTCTTTTCTGATTGGTTAAGAGACGCAAACGCAATTGCAATCGCGATCGCGAGTCGTTAGTGTGATTCGGGCATAAGGCTGCGTTCGCAAAGCACGTTACCGATGCGTGGCGCGCTGAATGGCAAAGCAGTCTAATCGCTAGTAACTCTAGTTTGTTACGAGGAAATTAACCAACCAACAATAATCGTGAAAAAAATTAAATCAATGTTTTTATAAAATTATATATAATTTTATGAAAATAATTATTTTGTTTGTTAAACGTTATTCTTCAAATTTGATAACGATTACTAACGGTTATTTCTCGATAACAGTTACTCAGTAACAAATAACGAAATAACACTCGTCCCTACGCGAAGTACTGGGTTCTGGCGGGATGTAGCGAGGTTAAGAATCCCAATGTAAGGTAAGTGATAGTTATAAGTTAATTCCCAGGTAGCACATATTCGTTTTAAAAACGTTTTATAAGTGTTTCTCAGAAACGTTTCATAACCGGCTCTCGAAAACGTTTCTGATTGGTTAAAATGTCCACTCGAAAAACGTTAAAGAAAACGTTTATTTTCGGGTTTAAGAAACGCTTAAGAAACCATTAAAATACCATTTTTCACCGTTTACAAAAATTATTCTAGTAGCATATGTTGGTTTTTGATACGTTTCTTAAACGTTCCTAATATTTTAATTACGATTAGGAAATGTATATAAAATCTATATAAACCATTACGTGCTATACATTTTCTGTAAAATTATAATTCTATAAAAATTTCTTTATGTGATTTATATTTTATATATTTTTATACTTATTTGTATTTTTATATTTTTTAGTGTATTTGATAAAATACAGATATAAAAATACAAATAAGTATAAAAAGGTATAAAATATAGATCACATAAAGAAATTTTTATAGAATTATAATTTTATAGAAAATGTATAGTACGTAATGGTTTATATAGATTTTATATACATTTCCTAATTATATTTAAAATATTAAAAATTTTTATATCTGTATTTGGTAAAATACAGATATAAAATAAATCTCAAATAACAATTGGGTTATCTTAAAGTTATTATTTATAAAATAAGATAACAAATAAAATAAAAAATTAATATATTTATTATAAAAGAAAAATTAAAGAATACATTTATTATAAAATAAAAATTAAATAATATTATTAATAACTCTCGCATATTATTAATAACTCGCATATTATTAATAACTCTTTTTATATTGCTCTCATTTGAATAAAAATTTACATTTTGCATTCAATACGATATCAGGAATCATTTATTGTATAATATTATATAATGTTAACAACATAATTGTTAGGAGCTAACAATATTTTGTTTATCTTATTACTATAATATGAAGTAATTATACTGAGTTTTAAATTATTATTTTCTGCAATATTATATAATTTATGCTTGTACGATTTTATTATTTAATTCATTGTTACCGTTTGCAAAACCTTACCAATATTTTTTACAACTGGCACTGGCACTGGCTTCGTAACTTTCACATGCTCACTAATCGGTACAGTTTGACCAATTATATGTTGAGCATTGTTCTTAAATCCTTGATTCTATTTATATATAAATCCTTGATCTAATTATAAGTCTATGTGAAAATCACCACTATTTCCCAAGGAAGGATACGAAGAAGGAAGATCCTGATGAATGTTTAAGTTCTGGCCACTGGAGGCAGAACTAGACAGTCTATCAAAATTAAAGAGATAATTAGAAGTTGTAACAGAACGTTAAGAAATAATGAATACGACTATCAAATCTCTTCGCTTTATTTTTACTTACGCTTGCCATCCAGAATCACTCCTTGATAAACTAGCGAAGGTTGTTTTTATTAATATACATAGAGCGAGTACCTGGAATGATAGAATTAATGACTTTTTACTTTAATCATAATCTCAATTTTCAAAACAATTTCTTGTGAATTATTATTATTATAAAAAAGTACAAAGAGAGAGAAAAAAATTAATAAATTTAAAAAATAATTATAAAAATTTTTATTAACAAAATTTAATAATTATTAATATTATTAAGTATCAAACCTTATAGGTTATATTGGTTATATAGGTTATAGATTATATAATAGCTTATAGGTTATGTTGGTCAAAACGTCGGTTAATACACAATTAGGTTCCGTAGAAAGTATAAAAATATATTTAATTAGAATCTAATTGTGTATTAACCGACGTTGTAATCAATATAACCTATAAGCTATTGATCGAAACTTATTGTTGTTATGATGTATGATCGAAAATCGATAATAACCTCGATCCTCCTTATTTCATGTAAAGTATGTTTCACTTACCGTTTGCAATGTTTATGTATTAAAGAGTCTTATTAGTAATAGAGACACTATACACGAACAAATTCTACCAGCGTTCCAAACAGTTAATTCGAAAAGTCAATGTGGAAACACAGATCGTGGGGCACAACCAGATATAAATGTATCGGTGTAGAGGAGGCGAGGCGACGAGCATCGGCCATTGGATGCTGCAACCCGCAACATCAATACAGCAATACAAAAAAATTTATATCTAGATAAACGTAAAAAATACGTTTCTTAAACTATTTTAAAAACGTTTTTAAAAACGTTTCTGTCGAGACGTTTCTTATTAGTACAGAAACGGATAACAAACTTTAGATACGTCTAGAAAACGTATATGAAACGAACGTGTGCTACCTGGGTTATAAGTATGTAATTAAATTATTATTAATATTTAGAATAAGTATTAATAATAATTAGTATGTGAGAAAATAATATCTTTTTTATTTCGTATTTTCTAAATTTATTTTATATATTACATTATATTTTTTATTTTTTTCAATATTAATTCCAATATAGATTCAAAAGGAGCGATTAAAAAAATTAGGCAATTTAATTATTCGTGGTTAGAAGATAATAATTTTAAAGGATGGTTAGCTTCTCATCCTACAGAAGATAAAGCAATTTGTCTTTTGTGCAATACTTCCATCAGATGTGCTAAAACTGATTTAATGCGCCATTCACAAACGGGTAAACACATAGAGAAAAAAAGCTGTCAAAGTCTCAATAATAGGAATTTAAATAATAGTAATAACATTAATAACAATCAAAAAACACATAAAGAATTAGTAAAAACTGCAGAAATTAAATTATCAGCATTTTTTGCTGAACATAAAGGTGCCTTTTCATGCTGACGCTTGACGCTCATTTTCAGCGGCAAAATGGTCACATAACCACAATAGAGGCCAGCGTCAATTGAAATTCATGAAAAGGAGAACAGCGTCAAAATTTCGGCGTCTTCGCGATGCTTTGGCTTTAACGCTTGAAGTTGGAAAAATCCAACTTCTCTTTTTGACGCTGGCTTCATAGTGATGTCACGTGACGACGCTCAACGCTATTTTTCAGCGTCTCATGAATTGACACCTTAATGTTGCATTTTATACGTCAAATCATTTAATACCGTTATTAAAAACAGTTTTCATAGATTCAAAAATTGCACACGATCTTTCACTGGCTCGATCTAAGTGTACTTCTATTAACACAAATATACTTCTATTAACATAAATATAATAGCTAAATATGAAACGGAAAAATTTGTTAAAATTTTAAGAAATACTAAATTTTCCATTTTAATAGATGAAAGTACTGATATCGCAGATTCTAAAATTATGTGTGTTCTTGTACGATATGTTTCACCTTTTGATAAAAAAATTAAAACACAATTATTAGATTTAATAGATTTAGATGCTATAAATTGTTCCGCGATAAAAATTTTTGAATGTTTTAAAAAACTTTTAGAAGCTAAAGATATTCCTATTAAAAATATTATTGGAATGGCAAGCGATAATGCTTCATGATTGGACGTCATAATTCTTTTGCATCACTTTTACAGTTAGAAGTACCAAATTTAATTCTATTAAAATGTATTTGCCATTCTTCCGCGATTATAGCTAGTAAAGCTTGTGAAAAATTACCTGAATCTTGCGAGAATTTAATTAGAAATGTCGTAAGTTATGTATCGGGCAGTGCAAAAAGATTTGCAATTTTACGCGAGTTTCAAGATTTTTTGATGTTGAAAAAAATAAACTTTTAAAATTATCTAATACTAGATGGCTTATTTTGCATAAGTGTGTGATTAGACTTCTTGAAAACTGGCAAGTTTTAAAAAGTTATTTTGTTTTAGCAGTAGTAGAATATGAATTACAATCCGCGAATATAATTCTAACTTCTTTAAATGATGATTCTATTAAATTATATTTATTGTTTTTAGAATACTCTTTAAATATTTTTAATAATTTTAATGCGCTTTTTCAATCACGCACAATTTTAGTTCATAAATTATTTGAAAATAGCCAAAATTTAATACGGCTTTTTGCGCGCAATTTTGTTGTTCCTGAGGCTTTGGCGGACATCGCTACTTTAAATGTAGACGATAAAAAATATCTATTACATCTTAATGATATATATGTGGGGCCCGACTGTAAAAAATTTTTGGCTGCACAATTTTTTGAATGCGCACAAGAATTTAAATTAAAATGTTTAGAATTTTATAAAACCGCAATTAAAGAAATGTTAAAACGCTTGCCATATAAAGATAACTTTTTTGAATTATTAACTTTTATAGATCCTAAAGTAGCGTTATATGACGAAGGCAGATTAAAAATTAGTAATTTAACTGTGATATTGCTGTGCGCATTGGGCAAATTAATATTACAAAATTAGCATTTGAATGGACAATTTTGCCTTCAGTGTTCAATGATATAGAAAAGAAAGAATTAGCTTCTTTAAATATTGAAGAAATGTGGAAAAAAATGTTTGAATTTAAAGATTGTAATGGTGAGCAAAATGTTTTTAACTTTAAAGTCATTAATCGAGACAGTATTTTCTCTTCCACATTCAAATGCTGAAGCTGAACGAATTTTTTCGATAGTTTCAGATGTAAAAAATAAAAAACGGAATCGATTATCTAATGATACAGTTTCCCCAATTTGCATTACTAGATCAAGTTTTCAAACTCAAGAAACTAATTGTATTAATTTTGAAGTCGAGACCAGACATTTAGAGTTACACAATGCGGAAAATTTATATTCAAAATAATGTTTTTTCCTTCCGATGGATTTAATATTGTATTTTTTTGACGTTTTTATTTTTATTTTTTAATGTAATAATTGTGCAATATTTATGCAGTATTTAGGTAATATTTATGTGATATTTGTGTGATATGTATGTTTAGTATAATATGTGATATTATTTTTAAACATACTAATTATTATTAGTAGTATTATCATTAATCATTATTTTTACTTGCAGATTTTATTTTTTTGTTACGAATGGGTACCTAAAAAAGTTCAGTTTTTTATTTTTATTAGCATTATTAATCAGTGTTTTCAGTTACAGAGTTTATTTTTTGCAGAGGCGTATTCAAGAAAAGTTTAGTTTTTATTTTTATTATAATATAGATTCGTCATATATACATATATTTTATTGTTCAATTACTTATTTGTGTTTTTTGTTTTCTTTTTTCTTGATTATTATAAAAAATGTTTTATTTTCTATGAGATTTACTATTGTATTTATGTTAATGTTATTTATTTTATATAATTACATAAAAAAAGAATACTTTTTAATTTTGTAAACATATATATGTACTTGTATTGAATACTGGTAAAGTTTTTGGCAGTTTTTCCTTACTCTTGCAACAAATGTTGGTGTTCTTTATAATTACTGCCAAATAAAATATTTTATTTTAAATTACTTAAAAAATGTATTTTATCATTTAATATTTCATTTTCTTTTCTCTTTTTTCTCCTTTATCCTTTATATAAATATTTCTAATTACAGGTATACTTTATAACTTCATATAATAGAACATTTGCATGTACATGTACACACACGCATATCTTATTTCATTTTTTTTATTAATGTTATAAAAAATTCTTTGGTTATTTTAAATATTAAAGCAAAGGCTCTATGCACCATTTTTCTTACAATGGTGATACGTTACTGAGGCCTCGTTTCAGTACGCATGCGCGAAAAAAGCGACCCGTCTAGCAACACTGGCGTGGCACGGTTTTCACGTTCGGATAAGCGCGTGGGGCAGGAGACCCTGGCTTAGGTTATAAACTCAAGCCTGATACTTTCGATGGGTCCGTTCCGTTGCGGGAATTCTTCTCACAATTTAATTTGATCGCGTGAGCGAATCATTGGGACAACGCGGCGAAGACCGTCGCGCTGGCCTCATGCCTCCGGGGAACGGCCTGTTCGGTTTTAGAGTCCGTAGAAAATCTCTCTAATTTGAATTACGCGGAGCTGACGGCAAAGTTAGAGTTGCGTTTTGGAGAGGGGCACCTCTCCCAAAGCTATTACTCGCTGTTTACCAGCCGAAAACAAAAGTTCGGAGAGGATTACGCCACGCTGGCTCCGATTTGGAAAGGCTCTCGCGCCTGGCCTATCCCGAGTATCCGTACGCGGTTCGAGATAAAATCGCTTGTTCGCAATTTGTGTCAGCTCTTGCAGAAGGGGTCCTTAAGAGAACCCTGCAGTTAGAGGGAATCACCTCGCTTAGAACCGCGGTCGAAAGAGCGAAAGTGGTAAAAATATTTCAGGGGGGAAGTTATATAGAAAGGAGTCGTAACGGAAAATTTTTCCATAAAAATGAGGGAGTTCTCGAAAAGGAAAAATTAAATCGGGAGGAGGGAAAGGAGAAAAGCGAAAGCGGAAAAAAAGGAAATAAAATCGGGAGTGGTTCACTTAGACACCGTTCAAATAGACACGGTGCTGAAGGACACAGAGATATTAGACACGATATTTTGCGCACAATTCAATTGGACACGGAAAAGATGCACACGAGAAGAAACGCACCGTGTATTTGCACACCGAAAGAAGGACACCGTGCATTTGTGCACGGAAAAGATGCACACGAAAAGATGCGCACCGTGCATTTGCACACCGAAAGAAGGACACAGAGATGTCCCACGGGAACCAACCGGTTCGGCGGCACCGGGGCACGCGTTGGAACCGTGCCAGGCGACCCTTGTCAACCGGGGTGTCCAGGTCACAAAGATCGAGACGTAGGGATCCGCCATGAGAACCAACGGGTTCAGCGGCACCGGGGCACACGTAGGTACCGTGCCAGGTGACCCCCGTCAACCGGGGTGTCCAGGTCGCGAAGATCGCGACGTAGGGATCCGCCGTAGGGAAAACGCGCAAAATTTAATTTGTAAACCTATGTGGAAGTAGTGAGATTGAATAATAACGCGTGGGCGGGGTGCAGGGGGAGGGCTTCGCCCTCCCCCTGCATCCTCGCGTAAAAATTATAACATAACTAGAGAGCCCCACATTCAACAACGTGGAAATGAACAGCGTGGACTTAGTTTTGTATGAAAAACAGAAGAAAATTAAGTGCGGTGTCGAATCGTGCGGTTGACGGGGGTCGCCTGGCATGGTCCCTACGCGTGTCCCGGTGCCGCCGAACCCGTTGGTTCTCGTGGCGGATCCCTACGTCGCGATCTTTGCGACCTGGACATCCCGGTTAACGGGGATCATCTGGCACGGTCCCAACGCGTGCCCTGGTGCCGCCGAACCGGTTGGTTCTCGTGGCACATCTCTTTGTCCTTCTGTCGGTGTGCAAATGCACGGTGCGCATCTTTTCATGTGCATCTTTTCCGTGCGCAAATGCACGGTGTCCTTCTTTCGGTGTGCAAATGCACGGTGCGCATCTTTTCATGTGCATCTTTTCCGTGCGCAAATGCACGGTGTCCTTCTTTCGGTGTGCAAATGCACGGTGCGTTTCTTCTCGTGTGCATTTTTCCGTGTCCAATTGAACCGTGTGCAAAATATCGTGTCTAATATCTCTGTGTCCTTCAGCACTGTGTCTATTTGAACGGTGTCCAAGTGAATGCCACTCATAAAATCAACCCAAAAGAGTGTTGGTTGTGCGGGAAGTTGGGGCACTTCCGGAATGAGTGTCCCAGCAAGAAGGAAAACAAGGATTGGTTGATCTTGGCGGGGAGAGGTCAACTTGCGCGAATGATTCCCCGGGAATTAAGCGTTTCACTGCCAGAAATGTTTCAAAATTTTCAGAGAATTTTTCTTATATTGAAAGTTTAGACGGAAAAAATGTGTTTTCAAAATAGACACGGGCTCGGACGTTTCTGTTGTTAATAAAAGGTTTGTGCAAAAGGGAGGAAAACGGTTTACGATGTCCGGGTGTAAGTTTAGATATCCTACGGGAGAGGATGTCGGGGTTAACACAAAGGTGGAGCTAGGGGAATTTTCTTTGGAACTTCCAATGTTAGTGTCCGAAATTTCGGACGATTCTTTTAGGAGTGGATTTTCTGAGGAAAATTAATTTTGAGAAAGTCTTTGATTCTTTTTTCGGGGCACCTTTTATTTGTCGAAGAATCACGCAAGCGGAAAATATTTCCGAGGAGTTTCCTCCCCTTTTGGAGGGAACTCTTTACGGAAAACTCGAATAACCTTTCGGATTGCGAACAAAAAGTTTTTACTGAATTTATTCAAGAATTTCGGAATGTATTTTCGGACGAGATTATTGCGGGTAATTGTGATAGCATTGAACATGTGATTAATGTGAAAGATTCTCTCCCAATCAAGCAGGTCCCACGAAGAATCCCTTATCATATGAGAGAGGAGGTTAACGGTATAATCGAGGATATGAAAAAGCAAGGAATAATTGATGAATCACAAAGCCCTTGGATTTCACCCGCAGTCATGGTTAAAAAAAAAATGGAACGATTAGATTCTGCGTGGATTATAGAAAATTAAATGACGTAACTTTAAAAGATTCCTATCTTCTCCCAAGAATAGATGATATCCTCGATCAATTATCAGGTAACTGTTGGTTTTCCACGTTAAATCTTAAAAGCGGATATTGGCAGGTGAAAATACATCCCAATGATAAAGAAAAGACTGCTTTCTCTATTGGTAGTGGCTTTTGGCAATTTACGGTTATGCCTATTGAATTGTGTAACGCCCCCACGACATTTCAGCGCTTAATGGAAAAAGTTCTTTATGGATTATTATTTAAAGTTTGTTTAGTATATTTTGACAATGTTATCATTTTTGAGAAAAGTTTTAATGAGATGGTCGAAAATTTGAAAAAAGTTTTTCTACGATTACGAACTTCAAATTTGAAAATCAATCCTAAGAAATGTATTCTTTTTGCGAAAGAGGTAAAATATTTAGGACATGTTTCCTCCGAGGGCGTTACAACAGATCCTGAGAAAATCTCTGCGGTAAGGGATAGGCCAATACCCCACACTAAGAAGCAACTAAGAAGTTTTCTCGGATGTTGTTCCTATTATAGAAAATTTGTAAGGGATTTCTCCTCTATAACTAAACCCCTTTTGGCCCTTACAGAGAATAAAGTCAAATTTACCTGGGAAGAAAATTGTCAGAGAACTTTTGAAGAATTAAAGTGCGTGTTGTCTTCTTTTCCGATTCTTTCTTTTCCTGACAAGGAGGGAGAATTTATTGTTGATACAGATGCTTCTGATGTTGGGATAGGTGCGGACCTTTCTCAGAGACAGGGGAAAGAGGAATAGGTGATTGCTTATTATAGCCGCGTATTGAATAAAGCCGAAAGAAATTATTGCGTGACACGCCGCGAACTTTTGGCAATTGTCGATTCTCTAAAATCTTTTCGCCACTACCTTCTGGGGCGGAAGTTCATAATCCGCTAGGACCATGTTTCTTTGAAGTGGCTAATGTCCTTTAAAGATTTGGAGGGACAATTGGCACGCTGGTCGGAGAGGCTCCAACAATTTGAATTTGGTGGTTCATCGAAAGGGCTTGTCCCATAAGAACGCGGATGGTTTATCCAGACGGGAATGTGAGATAGAAAATTGTCAGTATTGTGCAAGGGTAGAAAGAAAATCCTTTGAGAGACAAGAAGAAATTATCGCTCGAATCTTTCTGGAGACTGATGATCTGGAGCTCTGGCGAAAGGAACAAAGAGAAGATCCAGACATTTCTTTCTTTCTTCGAGCCAAAGATGTAGGTGTTCGCTCCCCTCGTTCTGTAATGGTTTCAAAAGATATTTCTTCGCGCATTTATTGATTGTATTGGGATGCTCTTTTTTTGAAGGATGATGTGCTTTATAAAAAATGGGAAGCACCCAATCTAAAATTTGTTCATTTTCAGTTAGTCGTTCCTCGCAGCCAAGTAAAAAAGATTTTAGAGGAGGCTCACGACTCCATTTCTGGTGGGCACTTTGGGGTAAATAAGACCCTGGAAAAGATTCGTAGGCGATTCTATTGGGCTACTTATAAACAGGACGTAGAAGACTGGTGCAGATCTTGTACTTGTGTGGCGAAAAAAGGTCCCTGAGACAAAGGAAAATCACCTCTTCAAGTTTATAACGTTGGTAGTCCTTTCCTGAGGGTACAAATGGACATACTTAGTCCTCTTCCAAGAACCGAATCTGGGAACAGATACTTGCTTGTAGTTGTCGATTGTTTCACGAAATGGGTAGAGGCTTTCCTAGTAAGAAATATTAGATCGAGAACCGTAGCGGAGGTCTTCGTAAACGAAGTTGTGTCCAGACATGGAGTACCTTCATACGGATCAAGGAAGAAATTTCGAATCCAGACTATTCGCAAAGCTAGTGAACCTTCTTCTGGGATCAGAAAAACGAGGACAACTCCGTTGCACCCTCAGTCAGACGGCCAGGTTGAGCGTCAACATCAAACAATAATAAATTTCCTGGCTAAGTACATCGCAGAAAATCAGAAAGACTGGGATAAGTGAATCCCTATGTTCCTCCTAGCCTATAGATCTTCGAAACCACGGGACCACGGGACTCAGCCCAGCAGAGTTATATTACGCGAGAGATCTTAGGCTTCCGTTAGATTTACTGCAGGGAAATCCTCCAGGACTCCCAGAGCAAGAATCGCAGTCTGTTGGAAATTATGTAGAGAATCTGAGGGAAAGATTGGGAAAAATTTATGTAGAGGTGAGGGAAAGGATGTCGTTAAGGTCTTCTAAAATGAAAGCCTGTTATAATAAGAAGGCCAGGCAAGTTTCTTTTAAAGAGGGACAGAGGGTTTGGTTGTTCAATCCTCAGAGAAGGAGGGGGAGAGCCCCTAAGCTTCAGAGCAATTGGGAAGGACCGTATACGACAGTTAAAAAACTTAGCGACGTAGTCTTCTGCATCCGAAAAACTCTTCGGCATAGGAAAAAGGTCGTACACGCGGATCGATTAGCTTCTTACTTAGAAAGGCGTTCGGACTAGGTCTTGGCGCGGGGGAGGATTTGTCGGAGCCCATTAAAAGTCGAGTCATCTACCATTTTATTTGCTTTTGCGGTTTTTTCGTGTTGTTTTTTTTACTGTTACCCAAGGGGAGAAGCCCAGAAGGGAGAAGTCCGAAGGCGGGAACAGCCGAAAGAAGAAATAACTTCGGCTTGTTAGGGTGGCCTGGACGAACCCTTCTTCTCTGAATAGGAAGATTTTCTTTTTTTTAGGGAAAACCGCCTTTCCCACGTTTTTGATGTATGGTTTTCCGTTGGAACGTTGGGCAAATGCCGAGGTGGAGGCTTGGGGAGTCGTCAAGACGTTGGGTCCATAGTTGATAACATTTCCTCTCTCTTGCCTAAAGAATGAAGCTGACAAGTAAAGAAGCGCCAAGCACGCAAGGCTCAAGATGGAAGGGGAGCACGAACGGCGAAATAGGCGGAAACTTGTCTGACGGAGACGCAGCCCATGTGCTACCTAGGGGAGGGCAGGAAGGCGTCATGGATTGAAGAATCCTGAGGAAGGAAAAGAAAACCTACAAACTGCCTCCCTGATTGTCGGGACGACAATCTGGAAGAGGGAGGGGCAGTGTTGCGCGCTGCGGCCGCCCGTTACACTCTCGACCGCGCGATACAGCTTATGGGTCGATCGATAATATTGATCGGTTGTCAAAAGAATGCATTGCTGTTTACGACGAGTTGTTATTTTGGCAGATTCACGCAGGACTCCTCTCGTGGAGGACGCGTTACGGTTACGAATCTTTGTATTCCGTTCTGTTAATAAAGTTAGTGTTCTCTACTTCCCGGCTTCTCTCTTTCTTTGCGCGCGCGTCCCGCGAGTGCCTGAGAGTGCGAGTGCGTTCCGAGTTTCGATCGTGCGGCGAAGCGAATCGTCGTCTGAGTGCGACAACGCAACAGATCGACGGAGGCGTAACAACACTATTCATTAAAAATGACGGACGAATGAGACGAATACTTTGATAATTTCTCTAAGTCCGATTAAAGTACTTTATAGAATATGTTTTTATGTATTTTGGTAAATATTTTTTTAATTAATTGTATGGCTGGAACTTTGTATAACTTTTACAATAAAATTGTACATATAAATATAAATAAAATAAATTCGAAAATTATTGCAAACAAATGGTTTATTCTCACAAAGGGAGGTCGTGGTGATACCCTTGCCGATTTTGATGCGCTTTGGTGAATGTACATTAAAAAAAAAGTTGTTCCCAGTTCAAGTTTTCCGTCCAATGCGCCCTGTAAAAAAGTTTTTTTTATAACACTCAGTAATATCCTTCATGTAGCATGAAAAAAGGCCCGCTATCGACCAGTGCCGGATAGCGTAGTAAGAAAACGCGAGAGTAGTAATAGTGATAGGGGCCCAGTCAGGTTCAAAACCTGACAGTATTTATTTATTTTTTATATATATTTTAATATTTTTTAATAATCTGAGTAAAGTACAGAACAATAACGAGCAATTGAGGGTGCTTTAAATAAAAATATATTTATATAATCTACTATAATACAACGATGAGCCAATATATGTTTCGGACTACACAGTCTTCTATAATAAATTAAAAGAAATAAAACGCAATAAAAGTTAAAGAATAAAACGCAAAAGAGTTTAATATATGATAAATTTAACAACGCAGACGTATCAAGTCCATTAAAATAAAATTCCTGATGCCATGTGGTCAATGTATTGTATAAAAATAAAGACTCCGAGTATCATGGTTTGCCGGTGGTTATAGTATAATATGATGCTAAATTATCTATAACATTTAGCATCATATTATAGTATAACCACCGGCAAACCATGATACTCGGAGTCTTTATTTTTATACATTGACCACATGGCATCAGGAATTTTATTTTGATGGACTTGATATGTTTGCATTGTTAAATTTATCATATATTATACTCTTTTACGTTTTATTCTTTAACTTTTATTGCGTTTTATTTCTTTTAATTTATTATAGAAGACTGCGTGTAGTCCGAAACATATATTGGCTCATCGTTGCATTATAGTAGATTATATAAATATATTTTTATTTAAAGCACCCTCAATTGCTCGTTACTGTTCTGTTCTTTATTCAGATTATTAAAAAATATTAAAATATATATATAAAAAAAATAAATACTGTCAGGTTTTGAACCTGACTGGACCCCTGTCACTATTACTACTCTCGCGCTTTCTTACTACGCTATACAGCACTGGTCGATAGCGGGTCTTTCTTCATGCTACATAAACGATATTACCGACTGTTAAAAAAAAACTTTTTTTACAAGGCGCATTGGACGAAAAACTCGAACTCGGAACAACTTTTTTTAAATGTACATTCACCATACCAAAGCGCATCAAAATCGGCGGGGCATCACCGCGACCACCCCTTGTCAGTACACATATCTATATACAGAGTTGAGTAATAATCGAGAAATAGTAATAGTTTTATCAACAATAACATATTTTTTCTCATTAGCACTTTGTCATAAATTTTTGATTTTTCTGCAAATGTCTCAAACATATCTCAATAGGCCAATATAATAATAAATTTATAAGAAGTCAGATTCATCAAGAGTTTTAAATAAAAGAGATTTTTTTGTTTAAAAAAGTCTTTTCTTTAGTTTAAATAAAAAATATTTTCTTAATAAACGTTCAAGCAAATTCAAAGAATGTAATAAACAATTCAAAATTTATAGTCAGTATTTACTTCAGACTAGCTTCTTCTCACAATCGTATTTGCATTATAAATATTATAAGTTTTCATTGGTCAACTTAACAAACAATAACAGTATATAAATATTTAATTTAAAATATTTAGACTTTTTGAAAAAATAAACTTTTTCAATATTTATTAGTTATATTTTTATCTTTTAATTTTAACTGATAATATAATTCAGTCATTTTTCTATTATCATCAGACATATCATTCTTACATAAAGATTGGAATTTAACTTGGAAAACTGAAGCAGGTACTTAATTTTGAAGCAAATTTTGTTAGACTTGGATGTTTTTTTTCTACATAATCCTAATAGTTTTCTGTATTTACAATTTTATGCTGCGACAGTTTTTCAAAAAGTCTTTTTCCTTTTGAAAAAGTGTAGTAGTCATCCAGTCCTTCGCCATTTAAGACTTCAAGCAGATAGTCAAAAACTGCAGCGACAAATTCTGTATTTTTTTTAAACATATGTTCCCTATACATTTGATGCAAAATATTGGCTGTCAGTAAAATGGGTGACACAATTGAAGAAATTTGTTTATAAATCTTATCCAATCGTCTTCCACGATAGCTGATTCAATTTTTAACCATTCTTCAGTAATATTTGCGATGCAGTAGGGTTTTCGCATTTGGAAATCAGTGAACAAAAATGTTCATACAAACATATAAATTTTCTCAAATCTTCCTCAAAAGAGGAGGACGAAGAAGTATTATCGAATAGAATCATTAAAATCTCATTTTGAAACTCGAATTCTCCAGTAGCAAGGATTTGTTTCATGATAAGATTATTTTTCATGCAAGCATTGAGAATATCTTTAATGAAGAAACAGGACTCATTATTCACTAGTTCAAATTCTATTCCACCACGATTTATAATCTCTTGTTTCGGGGAGTATTAAATGCATTCAATAAAGTTCTCACTTTTGAAATAAACGGAATGTTTAATAACGATTTTGTTATTTTTTTTTTTAGCAATTGTAGCATGGCACTTGAGAAACCATAGATGTTCACGTCCATCGCTATCGTTTATGCATAAATTGTCGCCTGTGATGCTTGCATATACATCAACGTTTATTTTAACTTAGCTGCTTTTACAGCATCGTGAATTATCTCACAATATTATTTTCATTGCTTGCAACTGTCCAAAGTTTAAGAAACAAATTTTCTTTGTTTTTACTATGTAATATTACGGTAATATGTTTTGTATCGGTTGTGTAATTCTTTTGTGACACCAACAACATTCTGTCCGACTTCTCACAGTTTAAAGAATTCTTATTCAATTGTAGGTGTACTCTATCCAGAAGTGTGGTATTCAGCAGGTCTTTAGAAGGAAGTTTGTAAGCGGGCCTCAGCAACTTTATCAAATCTTTAAAGTAGCAAGATTCTATGACATCGAAAGTAATATTGCACCCACACAAAAATTTCATAAGCTGATTGTCGATAATGGATTTTTCTTTATCTGACATTTTATCTATAAAAGAATCAAGCTTTCTTTTTTTGCTGCTGGATGATCCTTTCTGATTGTCATCAATTGGCAACAATGCTGGACGTTTTAGCAACTGAATTGAACTTGATACAGTAAAATAATATAAACAATAAAATTAGCAGGGAAAAAGTAAATCATATAACGTAATATTATACAGGGTGTTCAAAAAGTCCCGGACCGGTTAAATAACTTGTAAAGTAGGCGTCGCACTGAAAAATGATCAAGATAAAAGTTGTAGGAAATGTCCCTGGCTATCCGATGGTGACCATGGCTGTGACCTTGACGTTGACTTTCAAGGTCATTTGAAGGTCAAGTCGATTTTTTTAAATGAAACCCCATATTTTTGATAGCGGAAACGAAAAGAGAGGAAAATTTCACGTTCAGATATGACCTTGACCATTTTTTTTAAATTTGACCTCTGATGGTTGACAAGGCTGACACCAATCCCAGCCGGCTAAGGCAGGGAAGGGTGATGCCCGGCCAGTGAAGGCAAGGCTGACATCAATCCCAGCCAGTTAAGGCAGGGAAGGGTGAAGCCAGGCAATTGCAGTAAGTTGGAAGTTATTTATTAGAGCAAATGCTCAAAGTTTTCGCCCCCAGCTGTCTGGCAATACGCTATGCGGTTGTAAAATGCTGCAACCGCTTGGCGAATCATGTCTGCATCAGTGGCAATGATTTCATCTCTTATTCTCTGTTGAAGTTCATCGAGGTTTGCTGGTTTCGTTCGATATACCCTATCATATTTCCATAGTCTTTCATCATAAGAATAAGTATTCGCTCTCGTTCAGTGAGAGGAGCCATGTTATCTTAAAATTACAGACACGAGCTATGAAAAAAAACAGCTCTATCACGGAAGAAAGTCACACTTTCTTGAAAGTAATAATGAAATGGCAGAAGCAAGTAGAGTACTCAATGATGAACATTCAAATTGATGAACTACTTGTCTGACTAATTGTCGTCTACCACTTTTGGTACGAAATTTGGAAAAAAAGCCTACCACTTAACCGGTTAAATATTTGAGAATTACGCAACTCTTAATATTAAGAGTTGTGAGACTGCATAATTCTTTCTCTAAATCGGGTTTATTTTACTTACGCTAATGTGAATATTAGTAGTTCATAAATTTGAATGTTCATCATTGAGTACTCTACTTGCTTCTGCCATTTCATTATTACTTTCAAGAAAGTGTGACTTTCTTCCGTGATAGAGCTGTTTTTTTTCATAGCTCGTGTCTGTAATTTTAAGATAACATGGCTCCTCTCACTGAACGAGAGCGAATACTTATTCTTATGATGAAAGGCTATGGAAATATGACGAGATCTAATGAAGATGTACAGATTTTATTCAACGATACATTTAGGGTAGGAGCTGAACAGATATCCAAGTCGACTGTACAAAGGACAATTGCACGGTTCAATTTGACTGGAAGTGTAAAGGATCTTCCTAGATCGGGTCGCCCTGTTACAGCAACTAATCCAGAGAAACAGCTGGATGTTGCTCTCTCAGTTACTGAACATCGCCACAGTACGGTTAGGAAATTATATCAGCAACATGATATTATTGTTGGATCTACACATAATATTTTGAAAAAAAATTAAAGTTCCATCCATACAAAATTAAACTTGTACATGAACTGTTTGAAGATGATTCTGATAGACGCCTTCAGTTTTGTGAATTGATGATGGTCCAAATAGATGCTGATGGAAATTTCTTGAATAGAATTTTATTTTCAGACGAACCTACGTTTGGACTTAATGGCAATGTCAATAGGCATAATTTTAGGTTCTGGAGCGATAACAACCCAAGATGGATGTCTGATACTCGCAATACTCAATATCCTCAAAAATTGAATGTCTGGGCCGGGATTATTAATAACAGAATAGTTGGGCCCTTCTTCATTGACGGAAATCTTACTGCGGTGAAGTACGAAGACATGTTGCGAAATAGAATCATACCGGCGATTCAGGCAATTGTGGGCGATGATTTTCACCAGACGTGGTTTCAGCAAGATGGTGCAGCTCCTCATTATGGCCGAGATGTTCGTACCTACTTAAACACAGTATTTCCAGCAAGGTGGATAGGGAGAAGAGGAGCTATAGAATGGCCAGCCAGATCCCCTGATCTTACACCACTAGATTATCTTTTGTGGGGTTACCTCAAAGATAGGGTATATCGAACGAAACCTCGATGAACTTCAACAGAGAATAAGAGATGAAATCATTGCCATTGATGCAGACATGATTCGCCAAGCGGTTGCAGCATTTTACAACCGCATAGCGTATTGCCAGACAGCTGGGGGCGAAAACTTTGAGCATTTGCTCTAATAAATAACTTCCAACTTACTGCAATTGCCTGGCTTCACCCTTCCCTGCCTTAACTGGCTGGGATTGATGTCAGCCTTGCCTTCACTGGCCGGGCATCACCCAACCTTGCCTTAGCCGGCTGGGATTGATGTCAGCCTTGCCTTCACTGGCCGGACATCACCCAACCTTGCCTTAGCCGGCTGGGATTGATGTCAGCCTTGCCTTCACTGGCCGGGCATCACCCAACCTTGCCTTAGCCGGCTGGGATTGATGTCAGCCTTGCCTTCACTGGCCGGGCATCACCCTTCCCTGCCTTAACCGGCTGGGATTGATGTCAGCCTTGCCTTCACTGGCCGGGCATCACCCTTCCCTGCCTTAGCCGGCTGGGATTGGTGTCAGCCTTGTCAACCATCAGAGGTCAAATTTAAAAAAAATGGTCAAGGTCATATCTGAACGTGAAATTTTCCGCTCTTTTCGTTTCCGGGATCAAACATATGGGGTTCCATTTAAAAAAATCGACTTGACCTTCAAATGACCTTGAAGGTCAACGTCAAGGTCACAGCCATGGTCACCATCGGATAGCCAGGGACATTTCCTACAACTTTTATCTTGATCATTTTTCAGTGCGATGCCTACTTTACAAGTTATTTAACCGGTCCGGGACTTTTTGAACACCCTGTATAATATTATGCTGAAAAAAGAAATCTCAACGAAAAATATATTTAAACTCGCCCATTTCCAAGACAATCATTAACAGTTTTTAGGTGTATAATTAAAGAAATTATTAGAGCCATTTGTCTTACTCTGTTCTATTTTGGGACTTTTTCTTTTTCCATTTATTCTAAATGTTGTAAATAATACTTACATCAGATGTACTTGTAATTTGCTCGATGTCGGTAGAATGTGGGGTGATTGAAACGTCTGTATTATCCTAACAAAAGTACCTTTTCAAAAAAAGGTACAAAAATGCGCCAAGTATACGCGCCCAAAAAATACCTAAAAAAAAATTCTTCAAAAAAATGATATCAAGAAAATGCGTCCCAACTATAAAAATGCATAGTTACATAAACTAAAACACTTATTTCTTTACTAGTACTCTTTGGCCAGTGTTCATAGTCTGATCTTATATATAAAATTGACAAGGTGAGGTCGCAGCTGACCCCCCACCGATTTGGATCTCCTTTCACGTGGTGAATCTATATGGTGAGTATATACGTCACGTAATAGGGTTTTATTGAATGCGCCTTAAAAATAGTATTTTTTTATATTTGAAATTTCGGCGATTTGGCTGTGATCGATAGTGTAGGTTATGAGACCAAAAGTTAGCCATGTTATCGATCAGTACCGTGTGGCGTAGCGAGCTGGCGCAAGGACTAGTAATAGCGAGGACGCTGGATCGAGAGCACTAGTGTCAAACTTTTTTTTTTTTATGTGTGTTTAATGTCTTGTTTACGATGATTTTTGCGTATATTTAGATACGCATACATATTCTTTAATATATTTATCTACTATAAAATGATAGGAATTATAAAATCAGTTATAAAATAATAGAAATACTTACGAAATATTTTTTCGGACAAAAAACTTCATTTTTATTTTTAAATTTTTATACATTTCTTGAGTCTTTCTTACAAAGCAATCAGATGAAATAAAATAGATGTATGTTTTGTAAAGACGGTTATTCTAACGAGCAGTACAGGAGGACATGCATATAGTAAAATTCTTTTTGAGAGATAAAGGTCAAATTTTTTTTATTAGGGAGAAGAAACTTTCTCTCGTGCTTACCAGGGGGTCGACTATGTATCTTTTCAAAAAGTGAAAATGTGAAAAATGAGCAAATTTACTAGACACTGACTAATACAGTTACAAATATCGTAGTAAATCTATTCACTTTTTACATTTTTATTCTTTCAAAAGATACATAATAGACCCCCAAATGTTAACGTGAGTCACGGGGCATGTTAGTTTGACATCTGGTAACGATATAACACGAGAAAAAGTTTCTTCTCTCTAATAGAAATAATTTTACCTATATCTCGAAAAGAATTTTTGACCTGCCTTTGGACCCAATAGGGACCGGAGCGAAAGAGCGAAGAGGGCGGGGGAAAGTTTCTACTCTCTAGACGAATAAGGAGAACCTAAACGACAAAAGGACAGGGGAGGGGGGAATAGAGAAGAGGGAAGAGTGAGAATATGTTCAGGTCTAATAGTTAGAAAATTCAAACTTGCTCTGTAAGTGAAAGCAGTAAGACGCAAAGTTTTTGCTCCGTATTATTGCAGCATTACGTAATTATTGCAATATGGCAGCATCAGAAATTATTGACGCGCAACCATCTACAAGTAAAGGACATGAAGAAGTCGTGGAGGAAAGGGAGTACGCTTTCATGAGTTCCTATAATCAACAGGATATTACTGATGGTCTACAAGTTTGTTATCAAATTTTGGAAAAGCTACAAATTATTAAAGGACCGGCAAGTGAATCAAAATCTCCTAAAGCATTAGCTTTAGGGGAAACATTTGCGACAACAATAATAGAAATATTACAAGAATGGGATTTTAATGAAGAAGAAGAATTATATCTACCTCAAGAAAATATTCCGGGAGATGAGACAGAAGAGTCACTTTCTAGTTCCTCACCAGAAAAAATATCAGTTCCTAGCACGAGTACAAGTATAGAAGACAGTGGAGAAGAATTTGAACCAGTACCTTCTAAAAGAGTAAGACCTGCAGATTATGTACCGCTCGAAACAAAAATTAAAATCGTGAATATGACAAAAGAGCATCCGAATTGGAGTTTGCAAACGATCCAAAAACGTGGAGGTAGTGCACTTCGCTCTAAAAAAGATTTAAAAAAATGGGAAGAACAGATCAAGAAAGGTAGTGCAATAAAAGAAAAGTTTGATCTAATCAATAAATGGACTTTTGATCGTTTCGTTGAAGCCCGGCGGCAAATGTAACCCGTTTCCACAAGAATTATACAACAGTGGGCTTCTCAAGCTGCTCTACAATACCAAGGACCAGATTTTTCTTTTACCGCATCGCATACTTGGGTAAATAAATTCAAAGCATCTCATTTCATTCGCCAAAGAAAAGTTACACGGTATTTAAAATCAAAGCATGCATTGGATTTACCGACAATATTAAAAGAAGCAGATAAATTCCAAAAACGGATCGCGATGAAGATTTCAAAATTCCATCCTGATTTCATTATTAATACCGATCAAACAGGTTGTGAATATCGTGCTGATGTGCGTAGAACATTGGCCAAGAAAGGAGAAAAAACTATAGAAGTTTTTCTTGGTGATTTTAACAAAGTTACACACAGTTATACAGCACAATATGCAATTACTGCTTCTGGAAAACTTCTTCCGAAAGTATTTCTGTGTATGCAAGAACCTAAAGGGACTTTTGGACCTCGTGTTAACGTTACTGTCGAAGAATTAATAAAAAATTATGGAAATGTACATGTGACAGCATCAAAATCTGGAAAATTAACGAAAGAACATTTCTTTAATTTTGTTAAAAACGTGCTTGTAGAATATTGCAAGAAGGAGGAATTTTTACTTATTCTAGATTCATGGGGAGGTCAAACAGATTCAGCATCTTTAAATAATATTTTTACTGATGATAATGGAAATTGCAGCTCAACTATTGAAATCATTCCACCTCATTGCACTCCGTACTGTCAACCGTGCGACGTATATTTTTTCCGTCAAATTAAGAATTTTATTAAAAAACTGCAGAATTCTGTAGAGGTATTGCAAAATAATCGACAATTATCTACGAGGGAAGATGCTATAAAAATTCATTCCCTCATTCATCATCAGTTATCCGCTCCCATTTTTCAAGATATGATAGAATATGCGTGGTATGCGTCAAAATTAATACCGGAAAGAAAAGTTTTTTTAAATGTAAATGAAGTGTGCTTTTCGAATAGTATTCGTTCATCAAAATGCGATTGTACAGCATGTACATTTATAAGATGTGCTGTATGTAGAAAATATTTATGTTTTTCATGTTTTTATGACTTATATCATCCGGCCCAATGTCAATGTTAACATTGGAAAATTTATAATTTAATCGTATATTAATTTTACTTACAATTGTTAACTAGCATAAAAATTTAGCGTAATAATCAGCGTATATTAATTAACATTTTATTATTATAGTTCGTTTAGTTTATTATTATTATAGTTCATATAGTTTATTATTATTATTAGTATAGTTCATATTGACTGTAAGAAAGACTCAAGAAATGTATAAAAATTTAAAAATAAAAATGAAGTTTTTTGTCCGAGAAAATATTTCGTAAGTATTTCTATTATTTTATAACTGATTTTATAATTCCTATCATTTTATAGTAGATAAATATATTAAAGAATATGTATGCGTATCTAAATATACGCAAAAATCATCGTAAACAAGACATTAAACACACATAAAAAAAAAAAAGTTTGACACTAGTGGTCTCGATCCAGCGTCCTCGCTATTACTAGTCCTTGCGCCAGCTCGCTACGCCACACGGCACTGATCGATAACATGGCTAACTTTTGGTCTCATAACCTACACTATCGATCACAGCCAAATCGCCGAAATTTCAAATATAAAAAAATACTATTTCTAAGGCGCATTCAATAAAACCCTATTACGTGACGTATATACTCACCATATAGATTCACCACGTGAAAGGAGATCCAAATCGGTGGGGGGTCAGCTGCGACCTCCCCTTGTGAGTCTATCTTCAGATACTAATTATTTTATTGATTACGAAGCATTTGAAGATGTACTCAAAACGATCTTAAAGATAAGATCCGACTATGAATACCGCCTATTGATGTTATAAATATTTGATAAATAAATATTTTATTGCACGCACGCACGCAGAGAGAGAGAGAGAGAGAGAGAAAGAGAAAGAGAAAGTTAGACAATTAGGATATTTATTCGGTTTGGCCGCGCCAAGTAAAAAATTTGAAAAAGAAAATTTATTTGTATTTAAATATTTATTTGTATTCAAATAATTACGTGTAAAAATATTTATTTTTCATACCGAATAAATATGTTAATTGTCTAACTCTCTCTCTCTCTCTCTCTCTCTCTCTCTCTCTCTCTCTCTCTCTCACACACACTGCGTGCGTGTGAGGGCTATGTTCTAATCTGACGTACTGCCATTTAAAATCTTTACTAATTTCTTGGAACTCACTGACACTGCGATTCGCTTCGAACGGCTTGAGAATACTCAAGCCGGAGAGTTTTTCAACCAGTGTAAGACGATCATGGAATCGGACCAAAAAATGACGTTATTAGGTTCGAAAGTGAACGCCGTGCTAGCCTCACGATACAAACGCGCCAGTGTAAATACCCCACACAGCTCGAGTCGAGGAATCGTTACGTCTTTGAGAGGAGCAACGGGTACCTTGGCGCAACAAAGTCGCACAAGTGTGTTTCCCCGTTCGTCGCGAGATCGTATGTACAAGCAGACTCCATAACCAATCTTATTTGCATCACAAAAATTGTGAATTTGTATCTCGATAGGCTCCTCGATTATCAGGCGGCGAGCGATAGCCAGATGATCAATTAGTTCGAGCTGATTCGCGAACGACGACCACGAAGAATATAACACGCTGGATACTGATTTATCCCATGCAACTTTCCAACACTTTTGCATTAACACTTTAGAAGTTAGAATGATCGGGCCGAGCAATCCAAGAGGGTCGAAAATCTTAGCTATCTCTATCTAGATAAAATGCGACGTTTAGTCACTCTATTACTTAATTTAATAGAGTTAACTGTATAAAGGACTTCGTCGCGACGCGCATGAAATGCCTAATGTCTTCAAAATCGGATTTTTATTAATGAGAAATTCGACATCTACGGTTATTTCGTTGAAATTTTCGAGAGCTTGCGGATGATTTGACGCCCACTGTCTTAAGGTGCCAACTCATGAGACGCTGAAAATGAGCGTCAAGAGAAGTTACGTGGTTTCTGCTTATCGCTAGCGACAAAGGATGCGGTCCAGTTGCTGTTTCCAAATGCTCCCAACGCTTTCGCTTCCAACGCTACCATGAAACGGTCCACTAGCGCTACTAACGCACCCAATGCTATGCAAGTGGACCGCTGTGGTTAGATGCGTTGGTACTGTTGGTAGTGTTGGTAGTGTTCGTACGCTAGTGGACCTGGATTTAGCTTTTAAATGTAACGACTTAATACTCGCATTCGTACAAGCGATCGCGAAACCTGGTAGCAACTGATAGCGAACATATTCGGACGTGTTTTGTTTCCACGAAAGTAGACGCAACCGGGACTATCGCTTTAAACGGATTTGGAGATCAAGATCCTTTCGCAAGGAATAAAGCCAAAGAAGCATTTAACACACCGATCCGTTCGCTTTATGACTCTGCGCTCGCTGCAGCAGACGTCAATTTTGTACCTGATGCTAGTCTACAATTTATACCCGAGATCGAAGATATAATGTGCGTATTATATTTTATTTGAGACAACTGTCTTTCATCAGAATCGCGTAATGATCTTTTTCTATGTATGTATGTAGGTAGATTTGAAAAATAATAGATACGAAACGAATACGGTTGAGGCGAATGAAATGAAAGTAGACGCAACCAGGACTAGCGCTTTAAACGGATTTGGAGATTCAGATTCTTTCGCATTGAATAAAGCCAAAGAAGCATTTAACACACTGATCTGTTCGCTTTATGATTCTTATGACTCTGCGCTCGCTGCAGGAGACGTCAATCTTGTACCTGCTAGTCTACAATTTATACCCGAGATCGAAGATATAGAGTACGTATTATATTTTATTTGAGATAAACTGTTTTTCATCAGAATCGCGTAATGACCTTCTATGTATGTATGTAAGATTATAAAAGATTGATTATAAGAGTCGAAAAATTAGTAATAAAGAAAACATGAGGATGAATTGTATTCCCAATTGTATTTCTATTTCGAGAACTGTACTCTTTTTTCCCTTTGTTATATTCTTATTTTTATATTAACATTTTTACACTATTCTTTATACTTCATACTTTATATTTGAAAAATAATAGATACGAAACGACAACTGGGAATACGGATTTGCAATTTGGCCGTATTGAGTCTCGACAGAGTGCCAGTTCCATTAAAAGGAAAAGGAAGAAGAAGACTTAATGTTCGTGGACGAGTGAGTAAATTTTGTTGTACAAAAATAGTTGGATGCATGTTGGGAAAATATTCAATATTTTAAGCATAATGACCTTCATCTCTTGATAAAATAGAAAGAAGACAAACAACATCTAAAAAGTAAAATACTTTTTGATCAGAGGGTATTGTTACATTTATATAAACATGGAGGAAAACATTGCATTAGCATGTATTATAAAAATTTTTGTGGAACCACGTGCTTACATTTATGAAAGCAATGACGTAAGCATTACAGAATTAATCATAGATCAGATAAATGTTCATATAAGAGAAAATCGCCAAAGGATTCCCAGAATAGAGAGATATGTTGAACACATAATTCCATCGCTTAGCAGCATAGAATTTAAATCTCATTTTCGGTATGTGTTATTTAACATATTTGTATTGCATGGTTAAATGTGTAGACTTTGTAAAAATTTAAAATTTTTTATAATTTTTTTGTTTATTATTTAATACTTATATGTAATATGATTAATTATCAGGATGCTGCCTTCTACGTTTGAAATTATTTTGACCGAGATTGGGGATAAACTTGTTCGCACTGCGGATGGGAATAAAATGATTCCTCCTGATAAACAATTACTGTTAAGCCTGTGGCGTTTTGCAACGCCTGATTCATATAGGTAAGTATTGCAATTTAATTTATTGTATGTACGTATTAAAAATACATACTTAACTATGAGTTATTATTTACTTACATTAATGTACATTATGCTACAATTTTACTTAACGTTTGTAGATGTTGTCGAATGGCGATGATTGAATGTAAAATAGAAAACTTCTCGAGTCTATAGAAATTATCTATTCTATAGTCAATTATTGCATTCGCTAACTTTGACAAACATTAAATGAAATATCAGCCTAATATAAATATAATGTTATAAACAACTTAATATAACAATATTTATTTTTTAGATCAATAATTCAACGATTTAATGTGGGTAAAGCCACAGCTATAAGAACAGTGCATCGAGTTGCCAAGGCACTATGTGAACTTTCGCCAAGATACATAACATGGCCTACAGAAAATAAAATTGAAGCTGTTGTACATGGCTTTTCTTGCACAAATGGTTTCCCCGATACTATTGGAGCTATAGATGGTACTCACGTTATTATTCCTGCGCCTTATATAAATCCAGAGGCTTATATAAATCGGAAGGGTTATTACTCAATTCACCTACAGGTAAGATTTTAATTGTAAAATACGTGCAGGTCCGTGCATATGTTATTTTATCAAGAACTTTGACATATAATCAAATAAAATTTATTAACACATATATACATAATTTTTTTATTACTTTTTCTCAATTTTGACTGTATTTATTAATATTTTTAAGTTTTATTATCCTTCTATATATAGTATATATGTAACAGTATATTTATATATACTTTTACGGATATACTATATGTAAAGTGATAATAATGAATAGAAAATAGAATAGAAAAAATATGATAAAATTTAAAAATAATATTAATATATACAGTCAAAATTTAGAAAAAGTAATGCAAAAAAATTATTACATACATATTTTGTTAATAGATTTTATTTGATTATACATGTAAAAGTTCTTGGTAAAATAATAAAAATTAATTACTTCAATTATTAAAAAATTATACAAATATATTTCTTTTTTACAGGCTGTTTTGTGATCATATTAGATTATTCACACATGTTTATGTTGGTAATGTGGGTAATCCGTTCATGATGCTCGTGTTTTTCGTCTATCTGCTCTTCAAAACTTTATCAATGATCCTAACAAATTTCTGAATAACACACATATAATTGGAGATTTTGCTTACAAATTATATAAGCGTCTAATGATCCCAGTCTCTGATAATGGACACCTTACCAGGCTTCAAAGAAATTATAATTATTGTCATTCGTCTACTCGAGTAGTTATAGAAAGAGCATTTGCTCTTCTAAAAAGACGGTGGAGAAGTCTATTAAACCATTTGGCAATAAATCGTATAGATTTTACACCCTATCACATACTTGCATGTTGCGTACTCCACAATATTTGCTTACAAAACAAGGATGAATGGCAACTGCAAGATGAAGTCATTGTTATAAATGCCAAAGAAAGGTGTGAAGGAGGAATTGAAAATATAAATTACGATAGAACTATTGCGGAAGCAAAAAGAAATAACATATGTGCCAACTTAAACATAAGAAATGTATAAAAGATATAGAGGTATGTATAATAAATATTGTATACTTTAACTCTTTCATAATTAATCTTTTAAACTTTTTTAAATTAATTTTTTGATATTTTTAAAATAATTTAATTTTTCAGATGGACTGCCACGCAATGGTTTCTACAACTTCGTAATTCTGGGCAAGACGAAAAATAGACTGTCAATTAATAATTCTATTTGTGTATACATTAAGTAAGATATAAGTAAGATTACATTAAGTAAGATGTAAGTAAGATTACATCAAGTAAGATATACATTTACTGTTTTTTAGAGAGCATAATGAACTCAAGATAATGCATTGAAGAACATACATAACTTACATAATTCATTACGTTACATTTATGCTGTGGTATCTGCTTACATTTCTACTTATTTCTTAATCATTTTTTCCAGTATATCCAGTAACTTATCCTGACGAGCCATGGCTTCTTCATGCATTTTCTTTCTTTCATTATTGCTTTCTTCTGCAACCGCCAATACCTTTTCCAGTAAAGCACACTATTTTAAGCCTGTAATTTGAATACATATAACATTACACAATTTCAGTACTATCCTTATTATAAAAACTCAAAATGTTTTTATTAAGCTGAGATTTCACACATCCGACAATGACATTTTCAAATGGCTGCGGAATGAAAAATTTTTCGAATCTCTAGAAATTTTCTATCTCGCAGCCAATCGCTCGTTGTCGGATGTATGAAATCTCAGCCTTATGATGTACAGTTCATTTAATTATATATTTTATTTATTTTATTTATGTATACTTAGTGTATTATACTTAAAATACAATGTTACACTTAAAACAAACATAATTATATTAAAAGCACTTCCCAGACAACATAATATCTAAAACCAAAATATAAGACATCTTTAAGATGTCTTATAAACATGTTTCTAAAAAGTGTTCAAAAATCGTTTATGTCCTGATTTTAGACAAAGGGAGTTCTACAATAAGTTGCAAATGGCTCGTCGCCAGTCGCAAACGCCGTGATACGGCGATGTGATTCGTCAATTATGTCGTTTGCGACTGGCGACAAGGCATTTACAACTTATTATAGAATCCTCTTAAGGGTCTAAGTGCTTTTAGTATAATTATTAAGTATAATTATTAATTTATATAATTATAAAACAAACTTAATTATATAATAATTAAGTTTGTTTTAAGTGTAACATTGTATTTTAAGTATAATACACTAAGTATACATGAATAAAATAAATAAAATATATAACCAGAATGGCTGACTGATCATTTCAAGACCTGTTTAATGATTTAAGTCTTTGCTTTAAAGTATCGCACAATACTGTCTTATGTCTAAAGTCTTAGCGTTGCGCTATCTGTATTCATAAAATTTTAGACATAAAACAGTATTGTGCATTACTTTAAAACAAATACTGAAATCATAAAACAGGTTTCAAGACCTGCTTAGCCCTATGTTGTTTTAGACATTATGTTGATACTTACGTTTGGAAGATAATTCAGGTTCACATCTTGGACTCTTTCTTTTCTTAACTGTATCGTCTTTGGATGAAGACGTTGCTGACGGATTATTACTGTCTAAAGCAATGACAGGCGTTACCCATGGTTTATCCCGGAATAAATCATCCATAGTCTATAACAAGAAAAAAGTATAAATATTCCACATAGAAACTATATATATCTTATATATAATTCTATATATGTATCTTATAATTGTTATATATATATATATAACAATTAGAAGATACATATTGCATATCAAAAAATATTCACTTCAAATAAAAAAGCATCTAAAAGATTATATATTTACATCAAAGTATTTCCATGTGCGAGTATCGTTGCCACTTTTTGAATTGTGGTCTTTAATGTTTTTATACGTGTTCTTCAAACCTGCAAATTTACTCTTACATTGGGAACCTGTTACGTTGTACTTTTTCTCGAGCAATTTAGAAGCAATCATGTTCCAAAATTTTTTTTCCGTCATTTTTCCCGATTTCAGTTGATGTTCCTGTTCTTTGTATAAACTGAATAATAGTAAGATTGCTTCGTGCGGCCAACGAAAATAATCTGTAATAACAAGATATTAATGTAATAACAAGATATACCTATAGCATACGATGATTTTTTACCTGTTGAATTATTTGCAAGTGTTAGTGAATTGCAGCAAGTTAGTGAATTGGCAGATAGAATGATTATCACTCTGTTTGCCGATACGCACAAACCTATAAGCAATCCAACAGATAAAGAACTATTGTGTTGTAGGCAGATATTCATAGTCAGTTCTTATTTCAAGACCATCTTAAGTAATGTCTTAAGATGCTAATACAGCTCTGTGATTTAAAACCACATAAAACTGTACTTAACATGATCTTAAATATAATAACTGACTATGAATACCGGCCATTGACATTATATTATGAGTTTAATTTTACTACTCAGTTAATAGTAACTTTAAATATGTTTTTTTTTCATAAAAGCAATAATAATATATTATATCTTTTTCTTGAGAAGAATCAGAAACCGTTTCTTCTTGTGAAGTTTCCTTATATATGGCACTGCTACAAATATCATGAGATAAAGGAGATTCTGTCAATAAACATAACATTTATAAAAATCAGTTTTATATACATATATACACTGGCAATCAAAATTAACGCATAGGTAATTCCGTGCCAAAATTTTGCATGATTTCAAATAAGCGTAACTCTGTCAAAAGCGGTCGTATCCTAAAGAATTCTTTTTTTGTTTTGAAGCTTAAAGTCTCTACTTTAAAAAGCAGCTAAGACATTTTGACTTTATCTTTGTCCTTTCGAGCCATCTCTTCATAAGTAAAGACGTGTTTTATTTCCCAAAATTTGCATAGTTTGACGCACTCCACGTGCTCGAATAAATTTTTTCCGCAAATGTTATTACAACTGTCGAAAAATTTGGACTTTTCCGCGTAAATTAAAAAAAATTGAATGTCGCACGATTTTTTTCACGGAGTTATGTCGTTTTGAAGTTACCCATACATTTTTGTGGAATTACCGTCAGCATGATCATTATCCGATGCTCACCACGAGGAAATTGGTGGGATTTGGCACATATGTGTGTAAAAACCTTTGCATTTGAAAATGCGTATTCTCGTCTCGTCTTTGAATGATCTCGTGTAGACGATCACGCATATTAATGCAGGCTCTAATAGTGTCCTGAGGAATTTCATGCCATATTTGTTACAGCGCTGCCTTTAATTGTTGAAAATTAGTTGGCAATCTCTGTAAATTTTGTATTCTTCTACTCATTATGTCTCACACATGTTCAATCACAATTACATCAATCACATGTTAAAAATTACAAGAGGACTACAAAACTTTGTAGGACACACTTTGTGAGACGCGGTCATTCAAAGATGACTCGGGAATATGCATTTTTAAATGTAAAGGTTTCCACGCACATTCACACGACGTGTCAAATCAGACTAGCAACCTTTTGTTGCGCGCATCAGGTAATGGTAATGCTGCCGATAATTGCACAAAAATGTATGGATAACTTCAAAACGTGATAACTCCGTGAAAAAAAATCGTACGACATTCAATTTTTTTTAATTTACGCGGAAAAGTCCAAATTTTTCGATAGTTGTAATAACATTTACGAAAAAAATTTATTCGAGCACGTAGAGAGCATCAAACTATGCAAATTTTTGGAAATAAAACACGTCCTTACTTATGAAGAGATGCATTGAAGGGAGAAATATAAAGTCAAAAGGTCTTAACTGCTTTTTAAAGTAGAGACTTTAAGGGGATGCTGGACTGTTCTTTTTTACCGTCAGAGATAAATAATTTTTGCATTCTTGCCAATTTTTTTGGCTTTATAGAATTAAAAAACGTTTTCACAAGATTAAAGTAGACATTCCAAAAAAGTAGGGATGATAGCTGTTTTGTGCCTAAAATCTACTAAACTTGTATACGAAGTTGTTGCATTCATGTGTCAACAATTCTAACCATAATGTTACATTTTAGTTAGAATTGTTGACACATGAATGTCAACATGTAACAGCTTTGTATACAAGTTTAGTAGGTTTTAGGCACAAAACAACTATCATCCCTACTTTTTTGGAATGTCTACTTTAATCTTGTGAAAACGTTTTTTAATTCTATAAAGCCAAAAAAAATTGGCAAAAATGCAAAAATTATTTATCTCTGACGGTAAAAAAGAACAGTCCAGCATCCCCTTAAGCTTCAAAACAAAAAATATTTTTTAGGATACGACCACTTTTGATGGAGTTACGCTTATTTGAAATCATGCGAAATTTTGGCATCGAATCACCTATGCGTTAATTTTGATCGCCAGTGTATAAAGATAATGCATTTTAATTACAGCTATTTAATAATAATAATTTTAATAATAATTATTATATTTAAATATTATATTATATTTAAAAAATAATGTATAATTACCTACAACTGACTCGTCATTCTGGCTCGCAATTGCTTTATAGCTTTCCAACAGTTTCGTCGCAAAACCTAAATCTGTTTGAAAAGAATATGATCTATAGAAATATTATTTTTTTCAATTTATAAAACAGTCCATATATAATATTAAAGTATACTTTTACCTTTACTAGCATTTTTAGCAACTTCTTCTGTCACATCTAACGTATACATATGTCCTGTATCACCATCGATTAAATTAATTTTTGTCATTTTTACTATTTTATTACAAACTCGTTGCTCGTTTAACAATTAGTTCTAAAGCCGTGGATTCGATAAGCCCAAATGACTGCCGATCAGCCTTTGTTTTTATCTTTAAGGGGATCCTGAACTGACGGACGAACTTGCGGATTACCTAAACAACATATGATTCATTCCCGCGCTTTTCACTATTCAAAAAATCGATTCAGTCATACTACCTCTCCGGCTGTAGCGTTGGGAGCGAGCTAAAAACGGAAAACTATGACGTATTGATGAAATCATATACACTGCCTGAAAGGTTTGAAGTGCCAAGTGGACCGCTTAAAGCTGCACTTCGAACACTTCGAAGCGTTTATAGCGCTAACTGGACCGCACCCAGAGAAGTGAAATTGAATTTGTCTAATATTTAGTGTCGTCGCTGAATCTTACCGCACGCGCGAAAAACGTCACCAGCTTGGCATCACTGATCATTTTTGATTCCATTTTGAATGATATTGAAATTCTATTTTGAACATCTTCGTTGATTGTCCCGATAATAAAAAATGGACTTTGACGTACATAAAATATTAATTTTTAGCAAGCTGACGTTATTTGTCGTCATTTTAATGTTAATATCGAAATGTCAAATAGGTTAAAATCAAATTTTAATGTCGAAATGATGATAAATAACGTCAGTTCACTACTTGGGAACCTTTTAATTCTAACGATCAAGTAAAATATAAGATATAAAAATTGAAGTACAAACAATTTAATACTACAATTAGAAATATTTGTAGTATTAAATTTAATATCTTTTTCAGGATAAATTCTTGAATCTTGTACAAACGTGCGAATTATGCGAAACAATTTGTGACCAAGCAGATATTGCAAGTCATGGTTGCTTAAAAGGATATACATAATACACAACTGATCCTGACACATTATATTTTTATTTTTTATTAGGTAAATTAACTTTTATAATGTATTTCAAAAAGTTGATGTTTTAATATCATAGTTTGCAGATGATAGAGCGAAATTAAAAGCAGAGTGCTGAGCAGGAATAAAGAACAAATAGTAACAACGCAGTCGAGAGGGGAAAGATGGCAGAGAGTGAGGATGGGCTGTCAGAGGAGCTTAAAAAGGAGTAAGGAGAGGATGGAAGTGAATTTAAGAGGAGTGAGGGTGGTGGAAAAGTGGAGGATAAGGAGAGAAAGGCGGGCAATTGGAGGGAAGGTGGAGGAGCGAAGGAGGAGAATATGAGGAGGACTCAAAGTTGGAGCAGATAAGAGGTGGGAGAAGGCCCAGAGGATGACATAGCAGATTGGGAGAGACGGGAGAGTCGGTCAAACAGGCCACGCGGTGACGGGAACAGGCAGTCGACGCAGATGGCGCGGGACAGAGGAGTGAGGGAGATGGAGAGAGGACAAGATCGACGGATCGATTGAGAATCGATCGATAGTGCGATCGTTCGATGGTTGGGGAAGGGGGGTAACTTCCTTTTGGACACGTAACGATTCGACACCGCTTGATTAGACACGCACTATTGGACACGTAACTATTGAACACCGCACGATTCGACACGGACATTGCATTATTCGACACCGCACTATTCGACACTGCACAATTCGACACCGCTCGATTTGACACCGCACGATTCGACACCGCACGCGTAGGGACCCGTGCCAGGTGACTCCCGTCAACCAGGATGTCCGGGTCGCGAAGATCGCAACACAGAGGTGCGCCATGAGAACCAACGGGTTCGGCGGCATCGGGGTACGCGTAAGAATCCTGTTAGGTGATTCCCGTCAAACGGGGTGTCCAGGTCGCGAAGATCACGACACAGAGGTGCGCCACGAGAACCAACGGGTTCAGCGGCACTGGGGCACGCGTAGAGACCGTGCCAAGTGATCCCGTCAACCGGGGTGTCCAGGTCGGGAAGATCACGACACAGAGGTGCGCCACGAGAACTAACGGGTTCGGCGGCACCGGGACACGCGTAGGGACCGTGCCAGGCGACCCCCGTCAACCGAGGTGTCCAAGTCGCAAAGATCGTAGGGATCCGCCGCAGGGAAAACGCGCAAAATTTAAGTTGTAAACCTATGTGTGTTTGAGAAAGAAGTGGGGAAGGGATCCCTGTGAATTTTAATAAAAAGTTCTTGCGATGATCTGGCGCTTATGCCAAGAGATATTTCACCGAAGTGATCTTTTAGGGTGCCCTGAAAAGGGCAGATTTGTTCTTCCTTGTTAGAGCTCCGCGAGAAAGGCAGGTCCGTAGAGCTCCAGAAGTAGCCTCTTCATGCGACTAAATCTTTTTAGCGGCTTTCCCTGAGCCGGTGGAAGAGACTTGATGTTCCGTCCGGGAGTGACCGGCTTGGGTAGAGTGGTCGGTGGCGGTGTGGCTTCTAGGCTCTCCTTGGGTTGATCCGCTGTTTCGTTACTCCGTCCCTGTAAGCAACTAGTTGGCTCCGTCTGCATTCACGTCTCTCGTCGGGTGGTTTCGCTGTTGGTAGTTTGCGTAACAGCGTCCTGGGAACAGCTCAGGAGCTCGGTCTAAGTCCCTTTGTCTGTTCCCACCGAGATCTTCCTTAGCCCTTCCCAGGGTGCCAAGGAGATTCCCGGGTCTAACGGTGCTATTCTAGGCGGTATTATCCTCGGCGAGATGACGGCCGTAAGAAGCTGGGTTTCCTTTGGCATGTCCCGCGGACGGCGTTGGAACGTCCTTCGCGGCAGGGCGGCGGTGTATCAGTCCTCGGTGTATAGGGGATGGAAGGTCTTTCAGCACACTTCCTCCCCAAAAAGGTAAGGTTGGTTTGGGAAAAAACGCTTACCTAATCGAAGGCCCGAAAGCACGCTTCCTGGTTACTACACTTTCGGAAGGCTCGAGAGCACTCTTTCTAAATAAGGAGGCCCGGAAGCACACTCCTACTCTGCGACTTCTCGTATTGCTACGATAATCGCAGCGAAATAAGTGAAGAGCTCCGCTGGAGGTCCCCTACTTATCCTAGTGCGTGCTGACATTTGTACACGAGTAAGTGTAGGCTGTATGCGGCGCCTAGCGGCGGGGCCTAGTGCAGCTCGCCGCGCGGTCGGCGGCGAGCGCGGGCGGGCTGTGATAACGGCGCGCAAAGACGTTACCGTGCGGGGTCGCACAGCAATACCGTTGCCCTCGAATATGTCCGCATGGTAGATATGGTGCAATTTTGTGCGTAGAAGCACGTCGCGACCTTATGCATCCGTTCGACGTCTCGAACGGCCATTATGCCGTAGGTAGGCGCGGTTATTGGAGTGCCCTTTCGGCATCCAAATATCGACCCGTAGGCGTGAGCGGTTTCCAGCCCGTACGCTGGACAGTCTTTTGTCCGTAGGCGGAGGCGGTTTTCAGCCCGTAGGTTGGTCAAATTCTGCCCGTAGGCTGAAGCGGATATCTCCCCGAAGGCGTATGCGTTTGAAGCAAGAACGGATTTACTTTACATAACAATGTGGAAATAGTGAGGTTGAATAATAACACGTGGGCGGGGTGTAGGGGGAGGGCTTCGCCCTTCCCCTGCAACCCCGCGTAAAAATTATGACATAAGAGAGCCCCACAATCAACAACGTGGAAACGAACAGCGTGGACTTAGTTTTGTATGAAAAACAGAAGAAGATTAAGTGCGGTGTCGAATCGTGCGGTTGACGGGGGTCGCCTGACACGGTCTCTACGGTATCCCGGTGCCGTTGGTTTTCGTGGCGCACCTCTGCGTTGTGATCTTTGCGACCCGGATATCCCGGTTGACGGGAATCGCCTAGCATGGTCCCTACGCGTGCTCCAGTGCCGCTGAACCCGTTGATTCTCGTGGCGCACCTCTGTGTTGCGATTTTCACGACCCGGACATCCTGGTTGACAGGAGTCACCTGCCACGGTCCTTACGCGTGCGGTGTCGAATTGTGCGGTGTCGAATAGTGCAATGTTCGTGTCGAATAGTGCGGTGTCGAATGTTACGGTGTCGAATCGTGCGGTGTCCAATAGTTACGTTTCCATTAGTGCGTGTTGAATCAAGCGGTCGAATAGTTACATGTCCATACGGGATACGCTCGAGAAGGGAAGGACCTGACAGGAAGAGGTTAGAGGAGCACGTGGAGAGAAGGAAGTGCGGAGAAACGCAGAGAACGGTTTGAGAGATAAGAATGGTGAAGGCGGCGGTGAGCAGAGAAGAGTGGCGGAGGATGGAGAGAGAGATGGGGGAGTTGAAGGAGGAAGTGAAGGAATGCAGGAGAGAGTTGAGAGAGATTAGAGGATGGGTGGTGGAGACATGGAGATGGACGAGGGAGAAGGTGGCGGCGAAGGGAGAGAGAGAGGAAAGTGAAGAAGAGGAAGAGAAAGATAAGGAGAAGGAAGTAAAGGAGGAGAGGAAGGAGATGAACCGGAGAAGGAAAAGCAAGAAAGATAAAGTCAACGGGACGAAGGAAAGATGCAAGGAAGGAGAGGAAAGAGGGAAGGAGAGGACAAGGAAGGAAAGGCAGAGCGAAGGAAGGAAGGGCACAGAGGAGCAAATGGAGAAAGAAGAGGAGGATGTGGAAGAGAGGAGGAGAGCGGAAATGGAGTGGAGAGTGTGGAAACGGAAGGGACAGGGAAAGGTAACGGACGAGGGGGAAGAGAGGAAGGAGAGAGGGAGCCGAGAGAAGGAAGAGGAGAGGAGAGAAGACAGGAAGAAGAGAGAAAGTAAGAAGGAGAAGATGGAGGAAGAGAGGAAGAGGGACGAGGAGGGGGCCCGAAGGGAGAGAGAAGAAAAAGAGGCGAGGGAGAAGGAAGAAGAAGAGAGAAGAAGGAAGAGAGAGAGGAACGTGGTGTGGAGGTGCCTAGAGGACGAGGACAAGGAAGAAGAGCGTACGTGCAAAGGGTGGCGAGAAATATGATGGGCAAAAAAGTGGACATTGGGAGGGTGGAGGAGAGGAGGGGAGCGGAGGGAAAGTGGGTGCTAATAAGTGAGATAGAGGGGAGAGCAGATAGGATGGAGATACTGAGATAGGGGGGGAAATAAGGAGGAGATGGGAAATCGGGGTGGATGAGGATCTAACGATGGAGGAAAGGAAGGCAAGATGGAGGATGATGGAGTTGGCGAGAAGGGAAAGAGCGAAAGGAAAGAGGGAGGAAGTTCTAAACAGGGAGATAAGGATAGAGGGAAGGAGATGGGAGTGGAGAGAGGAAGAAGAGAAATGGGAAGAAAAAAGGGGATAAGTGACAGAGAAGGGAGTAGGGGAGAGGGGAGGGGATGGATGGGAGGTGAAGGGAAAGGTAGGCGAGTGAGAATGTCCGGTACGATAAGTGTAATGTGTAAGGTGTGCATGGGCGAAAGAATTGGATGTAAACGAGAGGTATTAAATAAGAGAGAGCAGGAATGTGGGAGAGGAGGCGAGAGGGAGTGAGTGAAAGTGGGAAAAGAAAGGTGGAAGGGTAGGAAGAAAGAATGACGGGGGAGAGGGTAATAGATTGTAAGGCCGAGAAGGGCCAGGACTGGGATGAGAGAGGAGAGGGGCTTAGAAGCGTAGGAGTATGTGTGAGTGGAAGAGTGATATGATGAGTATAATAGCGGCGGGAAGTGAGGGATTGGTACGCAAGATGAGCGGATGCGGAGTAGGAGAGGAGAGAGATTGAGTGGCGGAGGGAGGGGTGAGAGAGACGGGAGCGTAGATGCGAGCGAGGAAAGGAGAGAAAAGAAGAATTTGTAAAGAGATCGGGAGTCCCTTTTGTACCCCGAAAGAGAGCAATAAAGCTTAGTAACAACGCAGTCGCACAAAAAAAATACAAGTAATTAATTGAGAATTCTATAAAAATAATGTCAAGATTTTTTAATTATTTATAATGTATTTGAATTTTGTCTTTAGATTTTGTTAAGCCAGGAATAGGTCAAAAAGGAATATTATCTGAGCAATATTGGTTCAACTCAAAAGCGTTTTTTATGATAAATTTTTTCTTCTTGTAATTTGTTAATTAATAATGCTGCCAGTATTATTTTTTGCTTATTTTTTGTTTTTTCTTATTGATGATTGTCGTACATTTATTTAACTATACATGATATTTGTATGTAAAAGACATTTCCAATATTAATACAAATATTAATACATATCACTTTTTGATTGCAATTATAATTGCGTAATTTAGAAACAATTATAGCTTAAGTTTTTGTTTAGCTAAACTAGGTGAACTAAATGAAAATTTATCTTTTTCTTTCCACATTTAAAGAAAAAAGAATAATTCTATGTTGAAAGATAAATTCTGATTTTACTATTTCTTGTGTACATACGTATAGCGAACGTGAATATTAAATTTGTAAAAAAAAAACATGCAAAATGATAACGTGCTCGTCACTGTATACTGTTACTGTATGTACACTATTTCTTCAAAATAGATTAAGTTGTCGCTCAAAATTCGACGCTATATCCCTTTTCGTGGATTTTAGTTGACGCTAGCGTCAATAATGGTCACGTGACCTTTTTGACGCTGAAAATGATCGTCGAGCGTCAGCATGAAAAGGACCCTTTATATTGAAACGTCGAGTTTTAGAATTTCGATAGTTTCGTCTCGAATTTGTATGAGTCTTTCTAAAGTATTCGCCCCGGTTAAAAGGTCATCAACATATAAATCGCGTTTCAAAATTTTAGCGCCGACGGGAAATTTAGCGTTTCCGTCACTCGCGAGTTGCTATACCGTTCTAGTAGCGAGGAAGGGAGCTGATAACACACCGAAAGTAACTCTATTGATTTGAAATGTACGAACACGATTCTCATAAGGTCAGAAAATTTTCTGGTACTGGCGATCGTCAAGATGTATTCAGATCTGCCGGTACATCTTCTCGATGTCGGCGGTGAGCACGTATTTATGTGTGCGAAATCGCAACAGATATTCGAAAAGTTTACCTTGAATCGTGGGACCGACCGTCTACGTATCATTTAGCGATATTCCTTTGTTAGTTTTTGCCGACGCGTCGAAAACAATGCGTATCTTAGTTGTAGCGCTCGTTGATTTTGTAACCGCGTGATGTAGGAGATAGTAACCACCTTCAGATTCATCCGGCAGTGATATATGGCCTAAGTTGATATATTCATTCATCACGCATTCATATTCTTGTTTAAGCGTCGGATTGTCATCGAGTTTTTTCTTTAATCCGTGAAAACGATGCAATGCGATCGACCGTGAATTTCCGAAATCCCTTTCTGCTAGCCGAAATGGTAGTCGCACGATGTAACGCCCCGAACTATCACATGTCGTGTTCTGTGTGTAATGATTTTCACATTCTGAGTTGTCTGACGATTCAAATCGTTTAACGGTCGTGTCTTCCAACAACCAAAATTTTACAATTTGTTCCATCAATTCGGTCAACTGACGTGAGACGCTTCTCTTTCCATTCGGCGTAGCTGTTCCTCCGATGACAACCCAGCCAAGCTGAGTCTTTTGCAAAAATAAATCGCAATTATCCCGTGAAAGATTGATTTGTCCGATTGATAATAATAAGGATAGAGTCGCTCCGGATCCAATAATCATGTCAACTAATTAAGGCAAGTGAAACTGTGGGTCGACCAGTGTTGTGTGAGCACGTTCTAAGCGCCATCTATGGATTGAGCTAGTGAGTTGAGAAGAGACACAGAAGGCGACAGGCGAGACGACGGGGACACGGTCGACGGGCCGTTAAGTCGAGCAAGGCCCATGAACGTGTTTGCACGAGGTTCAAAGAAACCAGAAACCAGAAACTACTCAGTATAACGTTATTGGAATTCTCTCGTAATTAAGAACCAGTAGACAACAATACAGTTAGCTTCAAGTTTGCTAGTATGTCAATCGATTCCCGTGGAAATACCGCGTCCGGAATTCTCTCCGCGATTTTGGGCACTACCAAAAATGAAAGTTTTTTCTTAAAATCGTTGTGAATTGAATAAAAGAAAAACTCAACTGTGCCACTCGACGTTGTGTGCACATCGCTAATCGCGCAGATCTGAATGGAGCATGGACGTACGGGTAATTTTAATTTTTGGACGAAATCTTCTATTACAAAGTGAGCTGTTACACAAGTGTCTAACAAGGCGCGACCCTAGTTGAAATTGCCGTGTGAATTTCTTACATAAACTACCGCACTCATCATCAATTGCGACTGTAAATTCCGCGAAATTACTTCAAGAACGAGTGGCTTTATTCATGCCGATTCGGATGGCGCTTTCGATGATTGTTTCGAGAACTTCGCGGGTTCGAGTTTCGAAGCCTCCTGTTTCGCCGAAGCTGATTTTGATGTTGGATTATGCAAGAGCGTGTTATATTTATTGCAGATTTTACAACGCGACCAGCTACATTGATCATTGTGAATTTGGAGGCAATTCTTGCAAAGCTTGGATTTCTTTATAAAATCCCATCTACACGATACCGATAGCTTTACGAACTCGGGATATCTGTACACCGGATGGTTTTGCCCTTTACATAATGAACAATTGGATGGTGCATTAGTGACTAAAGTACGCGCCCCCAAATTATCCTTGCGTACTTTAACTAAAGATGTCTCTTTCTTTAGATATTGTCGCTTGTTGTCATTTTTAGATTTAGAACGCGATGTATCTTGCTTTAGCGTGAAGATGCGGAACGAAGTTTCAGAAATAAACTTATAGAGTTGTTCGAGCGTCAGTGTTACATCCAAACTAAGAGTCTCCTCCCACTTAATGCGAATATCTGTCGGTAACGCGCGTTCTATTATTCGAATTAACAGCTGATTAGGATGTACTTCTAACGACGCGAGCATATTCACGTGTTGTTGCATGTCGTCGACGAGTCTTATCAAACCCTTGTGCGTGGACTTGCCTGGCGCCAGCAGATCGATAATCGCGTCGAGATGTTTCGCGATTAGAATTCGTTTCCTCTCATACAAATCCTTGAAAAGTTTTCATGCATTTTTGTAGTTGTCTTCGCTCACATCGTAAATCGAAATTTTATTTAGAGCGTCGCCTTGTAACGCGTCCTTTAAATATAGAAATTTTTGCAAGTTCGTTATATCTTGGAGTGAATCGATCATCGTCACAAACATATTTTTGAATGATAACCATTTTTCTAGATCACCGTCGAATTTTGGTAGTTCTGCCGATCGCGTAATATCGATTCTGAATATCGTCAAACTCACTCAGGTGTTCGTTCTCCGGCTCCAGCAATTCGAGTTCGTCATGTAATTCTTCATATGCGTGGAAAAGTTCCGTTATACGCTTTAATCACATCTTTAAGTTTGCCTCGTCGACTCGATTTTCCGCGACTATCTTCTCCAAATTCGTTAATTGCGCTTTCAGCGTTAAACGTTTTTGATTAATGTATTTTTGCCGATTCATGATGAATTCGATCTATTGTCCACAAAATGTTCACAAATCTGTTCACAAACCATCTGGCTGGTGCCAGTGCCTAAGGGCTCAGCCCCTGAGTCGGTAGCTGCGCACGTAAGGATCACTTCTCCGCCCGTTTCTCCTGGTCGAACTGAATCACCGTGAATTGTCCGGGACTGGTTTCAGATGCGAAAATGAGATCGGGTCCGGAGTCGCGATGCCTTATATACCATCAGCCCCACTCCTTTGCCGACGGGAATTTTACCAAATCGCTTCACAATCGGGTTGTGCGTCATAAAAGAGAAAGCGTGAAAAATCGGGAACTCCTTTTGAATTTTGAATGCATTGTAGAAGAAAAACATGGAAATCGAGAATTCTTTCAAATTTTGGAAGTATTTCAAAGTTTGTAATGATAATGAATCGACAGCAGAATATACGTTGTGACTTGAACAATCTTTATCGAGCAAAATTGTTCGTGGAAAAGCGCCAAAATTATTCAATACAAAGCCATTGTGGAATCATGTAAAGCATAAACATCCTTTAGTATATAAAACTCAGTATAAAAGTAAAAACAAAGTAGATGTCAGTGAGAGTTCTAATACCCAAATTTCCGATGAAAATCTGTTAGAATGTTTATTTAACTCTAATTGATTTATGAAGAAATATGTTTATGTTAGTCTCTAATTCGAAATTATTAAGTGTGTTTCATTTAATTTTTGTGGTGATCGATTTGATTTTATTTTGTTTCCTTTTTCGCTCTGCTTATGCCCTGTTCGTTAGACTGACCATTGTACGCATGGCCGTTGTATCATATCGTTAAAGAATAAATCTTAAAGAATAAATCTCAATAGAATGTAACCTGTCAGTAGCTCATTAATTCACTAATCCCAACAAAATCTTATTACACAAGAGCAGCAAATATGTAATACTCAACCTACTTTGCAAATGATCATCGATCGCAGTAAAGAATGGAATTTTAACGATCTTAAAGCAAGAGCTATATCACGTAAAATATGTAAGTAATCAATAATCAATAACATACATATTTCTATCAAGGAAGAAATACTATAAATTAATTTAATATAAATTAAATATAGAAGCAGTATATTATATTATAATAATTGCATTTTTATAGGCGAGATGATGGCTTTAGACGCCGAATCTTTCTCTTTAGTGGAACGAGAAGGATTTTCAAATCTTCTAAAACATATAATACGGTATAAATTACCGAATAGAAGTTATTTTTCGCGAACACTAATGCCAGAAATATATAAAGAAATAAGGGCTGAAGAGGAAGCAAAACTGAAAGCTAAAAAATATATATCATTTACTACAGATACATTTGGACCTGTTCAGTAAACAATGAATCATTTATTAGTTTAACAACGCATTATATTTCCACTGAAACATTTCAAAAAGAAAATACTATACTTTAAGAGTTAAGCATTTTCCAAACAGCCATACTGGTTGCAATATTGCGGATGTACTTAATAATATTATGGAAGAATGGAATCTTAATATTGATTAAATTCACGCAATTGTAAGAGATAACGCTGCTAACATGATTATAGGAATAGGTAACTTATATGTATATTTTATACACACACACACGCATATTATACATATACATAAACTAATAAGTAATAAGCATATTTCTTTTGTATTGTAAATCTTACAGTTGCAAAATCAGTCAGTTGATTTTTTACATTCATTGCAACTAGTTGTGCATAATGCAATTTTTGCACAACGAAAAATTATTGATATTATAGCAAAATATCGCAATATTGTATTTCATTTTAATCATTCCTCACAAGCTTGCACAAAATTAAAAATAATTCAAGAAAACTTAAAACTTCCAACTCATAAATTAATACAAGATGTCGTCACTCGTTGGAATTCGACATATTATATGCTATCACGTCTTTATGAGCAAAAACAAGCTGTCACTGCATATGCAACGGAATATGATATTCCTACTCTTGATGTGCATCAATGGCATTTAATTGGAAACATAATTATTGTCTAAAAACCGATAGAAGAAATAACAAATATTGCCAGTGCCGATAATGAATGTATTGCATATGTAATACCGGCAATAGCTATTCTTCAATCTTATTTGTCAAAACGCACTTAATGTCAAGAGAAGGGTATAACGACTTACAAGGGAACGGTCGCAGGTGTCCCTCACCGATTTCAACGAGCTTTGGATATGTTGTAGAGCATCAAAAAATATTAGAAAAAATATTTTTTTTAGCGGCGTATCTCGACGTTTAGGGGTTGAAACAACCCCTCGAAGATAATTGTTTTTTTTCGTTTTTTACGAATATCTTGGAAAATATGAGGAATATGAAAAAATGTTTTATACAAAAGTTTTACAGTATTTTATACTCTTTACAACTGTGTACTTACATTTTGCAAAATAAGAAGTAGGGCTGGGGGTAAATAAAAAATTTAACATTTTTGAAAAATGTAAGTACACAGTTGTAAAGAGTATAAAATACTGTAAAACTTTTCAGAATAATGCAGAAATGCTTATATTTTTGATGAAAAATATGAAATATTTTAAAAAACAGATAGTATGTTTCATGTTTCATATTACTGAATGAATAAATAAAATAATATAAGAGTAAACAAATATTCCGTTTTTTAACCATTTTGAATATAATTTTATTAATTTTTATTTTATTTAAGTTAATCTTACCTAAATTTTGCGGAAAATGGCCAAATAGGCCGGATAGCCAGATCGTACTCAATATCCGGCTATCCGGTCGGATTGTAAAAAAGTAACCGGATAGGCCGGATACCGGATAGTTACCGGATATCCGGCACATCCCTAATGATTTGGACGGGCATCATCAAAGATATCCCGGCAAATTTCTTCCCCGAGGATCTCATATCCTTTATAGAGTCCTCAGCTAAGGTTCTGTCTATCACCCGTCTTAATCGCAAGATACAAAGTGAACAGGGACCCCGATTAGTTCCCTCTCGATCGGTTCTCTTAAAATTTGTAGATCAAATCCTACCTAAGACAGTGTCAATATTTAAAGTTTGGCATCCCGTTTTCCCATATGTATCAAGAGTTCGGATTTGTTTTGCTTGCTATAAATTTGGCCACATTGGTGCCAATTGCCGCGGGAAGGCACGCTGCAGCCAGAGCGGTGGCTTTAGACATGCTGATATGTCAGAATGTAATAGAGCTTCCCTCCCCTCGATATGCATCAATTCCAGAGGAGAACCCAGTCCTACTGCTCTCTGTATACGAGAGGCAGAAACAAATTCAAATCCTGGCATTCGAGGAAAACATCGCCATGCTAAAAGCCCGTTCTCGTATAACCAAAGGTCCCTCACCTCGATAAATTGAAAATTATGTCTCTAATAAGGACTATCCTTCCCTTCCCGCCCTATCTCAGGATCATGATCATTCCTATACTCGTCAGGCACCCATGCGTAGGGATGAGGATTCCCGCCCTGCCACATAAAACCCATATTCTGTGCTCCAGTGTGACGAGGAAGAGAAGAATGGGGTATACCTCTGTTGGGGGTCCTCCTCCCCTTTCTTTTGCTACGATTGTCAGAGGGTCACTACGTAGAGGGCAGCCCCCCTCATCTTCGGGGCGGGATCCGCGATCGCCGCCAGGTGGAGGCGAGAGAAGGGGGCGTGGGCTAGGCCTGTGCTCCTCTTTCCCACTCCTCCGGTGTGCTCTCACTGTAACCACGCGTTTATCGAAGGAAATTTCAACCAGGCCAATAATTCAAGAAATATATCGAACTTTGGCAACAGTTTCGGTTTCTCCCTCCCCAATCGGAATTAAATGAGAAAACACGCGAAACGCAAGGCCATAGCAATGACAATCCACGCGGTCCATTTGTTCCATAGAGGTGGGTCCTCTTACGGTTATCCATCCTCATCACGGTGCCATGCCTCTCGAGAAACTTCCTCAGATGAACACTTATTCATTAATAATTTGTAAACTCCTCGCCACAGCTCTTAGTTTCCTTCCTCCCTCTTAGTTTCCTTCCTCCCTCATGCCAGCTCTCCTTTGGCGGAGAGGCTACGTAGTTTTTATGCTTCAGTACAGCAATACGAATATTAGTTTAGAATTTTTGCTGGGATTTAAACAAATATCCTTCCGCATATCTTGCTTACTGTGGGATACAACCCGGATTTAACGATCTCGTTTTACTTAACACGCAGCTTGATAAAATGATTAATACAGATTTTCTCAGTTCTGCTTCTATACGCATAGTCTATTGGAATTGTAGGGGCGCGCTTTCCAAGAAATCCGACATAGAAAAGTTAGTTAAGACCGCGGACATATTAATACTGGCCATGGATGTAGAAATATCTAGATGGAGCCTATTTCCGTGGGGTTGAAGCTTGAGAGAAAAAGAGGATATGACTGATCATACCCTCTTTTTCTCTCAAGCTTCAATCCCGCAGGAATAGGCTCCATCCAGATATTTTTACATCCATAGTCAGTATTAATATGTCCGCGGTCTTAACTAATCAGCCAAAATGGCGATGACGACTAATGTCACGGAGTGGTCTACTTACACAGTGTATAGTCTTGTATCACCTTGAAACAGATCAGTTTTTGCAGGCTTTCGCCCAACAATCTGGCATTATTGAATATCATATATAATAATATAATAATTTTTTTACTTCACTTTTATTCACTTACGTCACCAACGAAATACTATTAACACCTAACCTCGTCAGTACTTATATCGATGCAATGACGTCTTACAAGGGAAGCCCACACCCTCGGGGTCACCGATTTTGGTGAATTTTTGTGGGAATGTAGTGTGTATCGATATAGAAACAACAAACAGTAAACGGAGACGATGCAACACTCAAGCGTTTACGAGAAAAAAATTTTTAAAGTTTCGCGAGGTCGTTATAAGGACTTCGAATACCATTGAAATCACGAACCGAGCGTAGCTTGGTGAGTAAGGCGCTAGCGCGCGAAGCGCTGGGTCTGTGGTTCGATTCGTGGCTTTTGCATATTTCTTGTTTTACTATTTTTTTTATTTTAATTATTTTTCTATTATTATTAAACGCTAAAAAAATAAGAAGAATTAAATAAAAATTAAATTTAAAACACAAATTATATTATAAAAACTGTATTTTTTCGAAATGTTAAAGTTTATTACAAATATTAATATAATTTATTAAAAATATATTAAAATAAATTACATTAATTTTTACAAATTTATCTTACAATTAGAACATTTATTTGTGATACTTATCATAAAAGCCTACAAAACGTGTGTCTAGCACATCGGATGAAAATTGATTTTAAACCCTTGTGTCCACGAGAATTCGGTCCGAGAAATTTGTAACCAATCAACTTGCAGCTTGTACGGAAAAGTGGCAATTTTATTGTCTACATGTTTCTCGGACCGAATTCTAGTATCGTTGATACAAGGGTTTAAAATCAATCTTTATCCGATGCGCTAGACACATGGTTTATAGGCTTTTATGATAAATATCATCTAAATGTAGTAGTAGTAGTAGTAGTAGTTTATTAAACCCTTTTCGGGGTACACAGGGACTCCCGCTCCCTTTACAGTTTCATCTCTTCTTTCCTTCCTCGCTCCTCCACACTATTCTCTCTCTCTCTCTCTCTCTCTCTCTCTCTCTCTCTCTCTCTCTCTCTCTCTCTCTCTCTCTCTCTCTCTCTCTCTCTCTCTCTCTCTCTCTCCCCCTATTCCTCTCTCTCTCATATTTCGCTCACTACTCTCGCCTTTACATTTTTACATTCTTTCTCCTTTTCTATCCGACCTGACCTTCTCTGGCCGATACATTCTAAAGTCCTTTCCCTTTTCGCACCTCTCCTATCCCTTTCTCACCACTCTCTCTTTTCTCTCTCTCACTCACACCTCTCTCTCTCTCTCTTTCTCTCTCTCTCTCTCTCTCTCTCTCTCTCTCTCTCTCTCTCTCTCTCTCTCTCCCCCTATTCCTCTCTCTCTCATATTTCGCTCACTACTCTCGCCTTTACATTTTTACATTCTTTCTCCTTTTCTATCCGACCTGACCTTCTCTGGCCGATACATTCTAAAAGTCCTTTCCCTTTTCGCACCTCTCCTATCCCTTTCTCACCACTCTCTCTTTTCTCTCTCTCACTCACACCTCTCTCTCTCTCTCTCTTTCGCCTTTACATTTTCGCTCCTCGCCCATTCACTTCTCTCCATTCTCTCTCTCCCTCTCATACTTCGTTCTCTTAAACCTACTTCCGCCTCTACATATATACCTTTCTTTCCTCCTTCTCCCGACCTGACCTTCGCTGGCCATTACATACTAAGCACCCTCTCCCTCCCCTCTCTCTTATCTCCGCACTCCTCTCACCCTCTCTCCTCTCCCTTTTTCACTGCGCTCTCCTCTTCCTCTCCCCTACCTTACGCCTTCGCTCTCCACTCCACTCATCCTTTTCTCTCTCTCCTCATCCATTTCTCGCTCTCCATTCTCTCTCTCCCTCTCATACCTCGTTCTCTTAAACCTACTTCCGCTTTTATGTATGTACATTTCTTTCCTTCTTCATCTCCCCACCTGACCTTCGCTGGCCATTACATACTAAACGCCCTCTCCCTTCCCACGTTCCCTCCCCCTTTCCCCACTCTGCCAAAAGGTTTTCTCTCCATCTTCTTACCGCCCTTAACGATCTCTCATTCCCCAATCCATCTCCTTCCTGCCCCTTGGCGCCGTCTCTCTCTCTCTTCCTCCTCCTTGCTTCCTCCTCCCTCTTTCCTCACCTCTTTCTCCACTCCTTCCACCCTCCTCTCCCCTCCTTCTTCATCCTTCCTTCTTCTCTTTCTCGCTCTCCTCTGCTTCCCGATGCTCTCCTGCCTTCCCGCTCCTTTCCCTTTGTTCGCTTCCTGTTGCTCCCTCCGCTTTCCGGTGCTCCTCCTTCTTTCCCGCTCCTTCCCTTTGTCCGCTCCCTATTGCTCTCCTCACTCCACTCTCCAACCTCCGCTTTCTTCGTTTCCTCGTGTCCTCCGGAGTCAGTCTCTCGTTCCTTCTCGAACCTCGATCGTTCTCATCCGCTCTCCTCCCGGTCCACCCTCCGCTGTCGTACTCCTTCCACTCCTCTTTACTCTCTCACCTTCTTTCCGCTTCTCACTTTTCACGTCCTCCTAACCTCTCCTCACCCTCTTCCATCTCTACCGATCCGCCAGTCTACCGTCGCTCCGTCGATCTGTCCTCGCACCGCCATTCGCCACTTCTTCTCTCTTGCATCATCTGCTCCATGCTACACGTCCCGGAGCGAGAACTTCCCGATCGATCCTCTCTATTTCTCCATTCGATCCATCGATCACCCGCCGATCCGTCGATCTATTCTCGCTCCGCCAATTGCCACTTCTCCTTCTCTGCGCCATCTATTCCACTCTACTTATCCCGGTGCGAGAACTTCTTGATCGACCCTCTCATTTTCTCCATTCGATCCATCGTTCCGCTGCCGATTCGTCGATCCGTCCTCGCTCCGCCAATCATCTCCTCTCCTTCCTTGCTCCAACTACACCACACGTCCCAGTGCGAGATCTTCTCGGTCGACCCTCTATGTTTCTCCAATCCTTCGTGTCATCCTCCTTCTTGCTTCCTTCCCAACCTTACTCCGAAACTTCAACTCCTTCTCACATCTCCTGTCCTTGCTCCTCAACCTTCCCTCCAATTGCTCATCTTCCTCTCTTTCTCCTTCACCTTTCCAGCACACCCACTCCCTTTACTTTCACTTAACTCACTCCCAATTCTCCTATCTATCCAGACACTACCTCCCGACCATCCACACCCTCCGCCATCTTTCCGGAAGCAATATCATCTAAATGTATGTTCTAATTGTAAGGTAAATTTGTAAAAATTAATGTAATTTATTTCAATATATTTTTAATAAATTATATTTGTTTGCGCTCATTATATATATATACACGTATTTCATTTAGCCCATTTTATTACTTCCAATATTATGTCATAAAGCGTCCGTTTGTGTTCGTCTATTGGCGCTTATTTCTTCATACATTCTTCATTTTGCGAAGAAGTAACTCATTACGCTCGCAGATGGCGAGGCTGCGCTAGCGCTCGAGGGCGAGATCGAGCCGGGTTTTGTTTAAGTCAGTCGGTTATTGTTCAGCGAGGCCTACGCCCGCGTTTGTAGCAATAAAGCACGATATTTTTCTTTAATTCCGTTCGTTTCATTTCGCAAGCCAGTAACGATCGCCACGAGGCCAGTATCGCGGTATTCGCATTCCAGTCGCGCTCAAGAACTTCGCCATACTAAACAATATTAGTATTTGTAATAAACTTTAACATTTCGAAAAAATACAGTTTTTAATATAATTTGTGTTTTAAATTTAATTTTTATTTAATTCTTCTCATTTTTCGGCGTTTAATAATAATAAAAAAATAATTAAAATACAAAAAAATGGTAAAAAAAATATGTAAAAGTCAGGAATCGAACCACAGACCCAGCGCTTCCGGCGCTAGCGCCTTGCTCACCAAGCTACGCTCGGTTCGGTTTCAATGGTATTCGAAGTCCTTATAACGACCTCGCGAAACTTTAAAAATTTTTTTCTCGTAAACGTTTGAGAGTTGCATCGTCTCCGTTTACTATTTGTTGTTTCTATATTGATACTACATTCCCACAAAAATTCACCAAAATCGGTGACCCCGAGAGTGTGGGCTTCTCTTGTTAGTTAAAATCACGTCAATTCAACGTTAAATTAAACATATTAGAGTATTATTTTGGTTAGATTCACGGTACACCTGATCAGCCAAAATGGCCACGAGTTTTCCTCCTCACGTCTCAGGCTTCACCCCCCTCGTCCATAACTGTACCTTACACTCTATGTAGATATTCCTACATCCATGATACTGGCGGAAATATGTGTGGCACAAACGCATGATTATCGGATATGGAAATTCAATTCTATTCATCTTTATCACGTTCTGGAAGGGGCCCGGGGTTTAAGAGGATGCTGGATACCGACAGTTCATTTTGTTTGACAAGACGAATCTTCGAATTGGCTTTACAGATTAAAAAATCCTTTTACAAGTGTAAAGTCCGTACGAAAACAAATCCCGCTCTGCTCAATTAAAGACCGAAAAAGGCATAAAATTATTAATTAGCTGTCAACTCAGAAACATTCACTCATATAAAAGTTATATGAGATTAGGCATAAATTGAGAGCACAGCGGGACTCAGACAGGAATAATAATCAGTATGATTGTAATAAAAGTACAAACAAATCTCTAATAAGAAAGATCCATCTTGTCAAACATTTTATTTATTATAGGTTAAGGTTAAGGTAAAGAAGAGCGAATATTTTTAATTTTTTTTTGTCTTTGAAGTGATACTCGCGTGGTTCATTTTTGCGTGTACTTTAATCCTGCAAAAGGATTTTGTATTCTGTAAAGCCAATTTAATAATTTATAATATTATATCTTAGAATTCCACCTACATTATCGACCTCAATCAAGTTCGAGCGTCAGTCCAGCATCCCCTTAATGATTTTCATTAAAAGTGACATTTCTTTTGCGCAAATGGATTCGTCGTCAGTTGATCCTTCGATAGAAATCATAATATTTCAGATTACGTCGGCAGCAAGAAGTGTTATGGTGGCAGGAGTGTATAGGCACCCTAATTTGACTATCCCTGCAACTACCTACGACAAAATTTTTTCAATCCTAAGAAAGTCCGACCAATTCCTACTTGTTTAAGTTCGTTTGAACGTTATATTTGTCAATTCGAGTCGATAATATGATTCGAATTTGTATGTACCGATACTTGTTTATCGACCTTCTTCATTTTCACATTTCTTTGTTTTCGCTCTTCTCGAATCAAAATCATTTGGCAAATTGTTTGTCTCTACGAGCAATGTTTGTTCTTTCCCTTTCTCTAACGAGCCCGAACGATGGGTATAAAAGGGAGGATTTCTCGGCGGCACGAAGAATCTATTCTGGCGAGTCTCATTAGCACGATCGGGCATTTTTCAAACAACGATTCATAGTACAATTGTTCGCATTGTCATTCGGCGTCGCAATAAAAACAACTTGTGATTGCGAAGAAGAAAATAAAACGGTGTTTCAAGATCAACATTTCATTTTCAACCTCGCCTTGACCACCGTGCCCGAACGCTCATTCGCGGTAGCAGCGTGTACGCTTTTATAAAATAAAGTTGAGTGCAACGTCCGAGCCACGGATGTCCGAATTCTTCATTTCTCCTCCAACCGATAACCACGGTATACCGGAATTCGGCGATGCGAGAACAAGGGGTATAATTTTAAAGCTGGTTGAAAAGACGCTTTTGTTTAGGATTCAGTGGTACTTAGCGTCAGAGTGCAAACTTCCTGACTTCCAATTCGGATTCAGGAGAGCTTGGTCATGCCTAGATAACTTCAACAATCTTTCATCTGAAGGGCTTTCTGCAGAAAAAGGTCGGCGCTGTTCATTGATGTCAAGAGCGCTTTTGATAACGTGCAACTCAACATTCTCATTCAAGAGTTGCAAAGACTGAAGAATTTTCCGGCTAAAGTCCTTCAATTCGTCAATAATCTGGTCTCTGTACGCGAAGTTCAGTTTGTTATTCACGGTTAACTTATGGAAGCTAGGTTATCTCGCAAAGGCACCCCGCAGGGCTCGGTTGTCAGTCCCATGCTTTTTAATATCTATCTGAAAAAAATCCGTTCATTTCTACCTACGCAAGTCAGTATTCTACAGTTTGCCGATGATATCGTCATCTTATTTTATCGCACATGATCAAATGGCAGTCTCCCGAGTTCTGCAGAGGGCACTTCGCTCTCTGGCTCACTCTCTCGCTGAGCTGGGACTTAAAGTCTCTCCTTCTAAACCACAGTTCATGCTCTTCTCCAGGCGTACTACGATGCAAATAAATCCCCACATAGAATATCTATAATCATAGAATCTACAGGGTTGGGCAAGTATTATACTCAATGTATTATATGATGTTTCCTTCATTAAAGCTAGAATAATACGTCATGAGTTTAAACATGTATTATACGTATACTAATATGACTCCGGCACACAGGCAAGAAACGACGCAGTAGCTAATCAACATGCCATTTTCCCTTAAGAACCAGATGTTTTGGCTACTGCATCAATAATAAAAAGAAATAAAACAAACTTCATTTGTAAAATATATCAACTTCAGTTGTAAAATATGAATCGTGAAGGCAGTCCGTGCCATAAATTTTGGAAGGAAGGAGATTTTGTAAAATGTTATGAAGGCCAGAAACTTTTTGCACATTGCAATTACTGCAAAAAAATTACACGACACAGTGCCGAAAATAGGATAAGGGACCACAGGTAAGTAAACAATGTGTGATTTTTATGACTTTTTTAAAATTAGTAAATTATACTTGCAATCTTATCTACATTTTTTATTCAGAAAACACTGCAATAAACCTATGGTTGAAAGCCTCGAAGAAATAATTTTCATCGTGGATAAGAATAATGCAGACGTTTTAACCACCCCACATTCTACCGACATCGAGCAAATTATGAGTACATCTGGTGTAAGTATTATTTACAACATTCAGAATAAATGGAAAAAGAAAAAGTCCCAAAATAGAACAGAGTAAGACAAATGGCTCTAATAATTTCTTTAATTATACACTTAAAAACTGTTAATGATTGTCTTGGAAATGGGCAAGTTTAAATATTTTTTTCGTTAAAATTTCTTTTTCCAGCATGATATTATATAATATTACATTACGTGATTTACTTTTTCTCTGCTAATTTTATTGTTTATATTATTTGGCAGTATTTAGCAAGTTCAATTCAGTTGCTAAAACGTCCAGCATTGTTGCCAATTGATGACAATCAGAAAGGATCATCCAGCAACAAAAAAAGAAAGCTTGATTCTTTTATAGATAAAATGTCAGATGAAGAAAAATCCATTATCGACAATCAGCTTATGAAATTTTTGTGTGGGTGCAATATTACTTTCGATGTCATAGAATCTTGCTACTTTAAAGATTTGATAAAATTGCTGAGGCCCGCTTACAAACTTCCTTCTAAAGACCTGCTGAATACCACACTTCTGGATACAATACACCTACAATTGAATAAGAATTCTTTAAACTGTGAGAAGTCGGATAGAATGTTGTTGGTGTCACAAAAGAATTACACAACCGATACAAAACATATTATCGTAATATTACATAGTAAAAACAAAGAAAATTTGTTTCTTAAACTTTGGACAGTTGCAAGCAATGAAAATAATATTGTGAGATAATTCACGATGCTGTAAAAGCAGCTAAGTTAAAATAAACGTTGATGTATATGCAATCATCACAGGCAACAATTTATGCATAAACGATAGCGATGGACGTGAACATCTATGGTTTCTCAAGTGCCAAGCTACAATTGCTAAAAAAAAATAACAAAATCGTTATTAAACATTCCGTTTATTTCAAAAGTGAGAACTTTATTGAATGCATTTAATACTCCTCGAAACAAGAGATTATAAATCGTGGTGGAATAGAATTTGAACTAGTGAATGATGAGTCCTGTTTCTTCATTAAAGATATTCTCAATGCTTGCATGAAAAATAATCTTATCATAAAACAAATCCTTGCTACTGGAGAATTCAAGTTTCAAAATGAGATTTTAATGATTCTATTCGATAATACTTCTTCGTCCTCCTCTTTTGAGGAAGATTTGAGAAAATTTATATGTTTGTATGAACATTTTTGTTCACTGATTTCCAAATGCAAAAACCCTACTGCATCGCAGATATTACTGAAGAATGGTTAAAAATTGAATCAGCTATCGTGGAAGACGATTGGATGAGATTTATAAACAAATTTCTTCAATTGTGTCACCCATTTTACTGACAGCAAATTTTTTGCATCGAGTGTATAGGGAACATATGTTTAAAAAAAATACAGAATTTGTCGCTGCAGTTTTTGAATATCTGCTTGAAGTCTTGAATGGCGAAGGACTGGATGACTACTACACTTTTTCAAAAGGAAAAAGACTTTTTGAGAAACTGTCGCAGCATAAAATTGTAGATTCAGAAAAATATTGGGATTATGTAGAAAAAAAACATCCAAGTTTAACAAAATTTGCTTCAAAATTAATGCAAGTACCTGCTTCAATTTTCCAAGTTGAATTCCAACATTTATGTAAGAATGATATGTCTGACGATAATGGAAAAATGACTGAATTATATTATCAGTTAAAATTAAAAGATAAAATATAACTAATAAATATTGAAAAAGTTTATTTTTTCAAAGTCTAAATATTTTAAATTAATTATTTATATACTGTTACTGTTTGTTAAGTTGACCAAAGAACTGCCAACCAAGGCGAGAACTGGACCCAGGTCTTAGGCCGTAAGGCAAAAAAGAAGGCGGCCAACACAGCGGGGATGAAGAATCCGGAGAGTACAATCGCTAAGGGACGAACTGGAGGCGGGAATCAAAGGGCGGCTGCAAATGTAGAAAGCCAACGACCTCCCAATTCAAATGAACGAAAGGAAGACCGAGGTGGAACCCAGAAGAGGGTTCCCCAGAAAAACTCCCTTAAGCGAAGACCTCCTCGTACTGCAGCTATAACACTCACGTGCCCCCAGGGGCAATACGCGACCGTTATGAAAGTTGCAAGGGAGAAAATCCAATTGGAAGAACTGGAAATCCAGGCACTCAAGCTACCTAAAAAGGCAGTAACGGGTGCTTTAGTACTGGAAGTAACAAGTCCAGATGGGAGAAACAAGGCGATAGCGCTGAAGGAAGAAATGGAGGAAGCACTGAAGGACCTAGAAGACGTCCGAGTTGCTAGGCCTGAAAAAATGACCGAACTTAGAGTCAAGGATGTCCTGGACTCCACAGATCCCTTGGAGATTAAGGAGGCGATCGCCTCAGCGGGTGGTTACGAACTGGCGGACATAAAGGTTGGGCCGGTGAGATGCACCACCAATGATCTGAGAACCATGTGGGTGCAATACCCAATCAGGGCGGCCAACAGCATAATGGCAACGGGCAAACTCAAGGTAGAGTGGACTACATCTCGGGTTGAGATGCTCCAACCCAGGCCACTGCAGTGCTTTAAATGCCTAGAGAAGGGGCACGTGCAAGCCAACTGTACGGACGAGGTAGACAGAAGCAACCTCTGCTATAGGTGTGGCAACGAGGGACATCTCACCAAAACGTGCGACCTCCGTACTGTGTATTGTGCCAGGAAGCAGGACTTCCAGCTTTCCACAGTTTGGGTGGCTTGGCCTGCAAGGTCCCTAGAAGAGAAAGAAAATCTGGAGGAGGGAAAAAAGGAAGGCTGGATCCCACCCCTCCTCTCTAATAGTATGGAAGTGGAGATAGATCGACCCGCAGTATGCGGTGGACTGACCCAAGTTAATGGGTCTGCCCCCGTCCCTGTACGGCCGACCGGGGAGGATACGGAAAGGATGAAAGTCGTATGGGAAACTGCTCCTCCGTTGGAGCAAAGGAAATCTAGGGTGCGAAAGGGCAGGGAGGAGCCCTCTGGTAAGTAGGCACGTTCACTCCATACGTGTACAAAATCCTTCAAGTGAATTCCAACCATGCTCGTCATGCGCAGAATCTGTTGTTACAGCGCATGTACGAGATGGATATGGACTTGGCGGTAGTTGCGGAACCCTACGGTTCCGGATCCCCTCCAGTAACCCTTGTTGGGTTGGTTCCTTGGATGGGTCCGTCACTATCGTCACGAGAAAAACCAGACTTCCCCTCCCTTGCTCTAAAGTGAAGGCCGGAAATGGCTACGTAGCAGTGTTGTGGAGGAAAATACTCGTGATCGGCGTATATTTCTCACCCAGATTGAGAATTGCAGAGGTGGAGGACCTGCTGGATACAATCAGTAGATGTATCAGAAAACACAAGGTTCCGGCTCCCTTGATAATCTGCGGGGATTTTAACGCGCACTCCATTACCTGGGGTTCGAAAAGGACATGTGCCAGAGGTAGACTCCTGCTGGAATGGACCACAGCCGAGAGGCTGAATTGTATAAACAGGGGTGGTAGCAGTACATGTATCCGATCACAGGGAGAATCTATTGTCGATTTTATCTGGGTCTCTCCCACTGCGGAACGTCTGATCGGAAACTAGAGATCTATGCCTGAGACGAAATCGCTCTCGGATCATGTATATATATGCATCAAACTACGTAGCGACAATTCTAGGAAAGAAAGGAAAGAACAACGCCGAAACAAGAGATGGTCCATCCAAAAATTAGACGAAGATCTCCTGATAGCTGCCTTACTCGCAGGCACTTGGATCGAGGATAGAGAGAATCGTACTACGGATGAAGAGCTGAGACGCATCAAGAACATACCCACCCGGGTCTGTGACGTGTCGATGCCCAGGTAATGTCCCAGGCCTCGGAAAGCAGCTTACTGGTGGTCTCAGGAAATATCGGACCTCAGGAAGGCGTTCATCCGCAACAGAAGAATCTAGATGAGGACCCGTCACAGGTCACCTGGAACAGATCAAGAGAGAATTACGCGCGAAAGTTACAAAGCGGCCAAAAAGGCCCTCTGCAGGGCCATAAGTAGAGCCAAAGCCAAGGCCTGGAGTGAATTACTGCAAGAACTGGATGATAACCCCCCTGGGGACTGGCGTATAAAATCGTCAGAAATAAGATCAGAAGTTGGATGCACCCGATCACGGAACAGCTGAGTCGGACTTTCCTAGCAGAAGTCACAGAAACCCTCTTTCCTGACCCTGTGCCGGATCAGGTGGTTCGGGATCGGGGAGAAGGCCGTCTGTTGGAGGAGGACTGGAACGGTGAAAACGACGTCACCGAAGAAGAGGTATGCGTAGTCATGAGGAAAATGATAAAGAGGAAAGCGGCCCTAGGCCCTGGTGGGCTACATGGCAAAATCCTCATGACAGCGTACAAAATGATGGGAAGTAAAATGAGAGCGTTATAAACAAAGTGTCTACAGGAGGGCTATTTCCCTAAAGATTGGAAATACGTCAATCTGATTCTGCTACATAAAGAGGGCACGCCGGAGAACGTGCCATCAGCATACAGATCTATCTGTCTGCTGAATGAGGCGGGAAAGGTCTTAGAACTCATCATAGCTAGCAGAATTACCTCTCGCCTGTCTGAGATTGGTCCGAATCTTCATGAGCTGCAATTCGGATTTCGACCGAGTGTGTCAACCAACGACGCAATTCTATTCATCAAAAGAATAGTAAAGGCGGAACTCCGAAGGGACAGGGTGGTAATGGCAGTGTCCTTAAACATTACGAACGCATTCAATTCCCTGCCATGGAAGCACATTATTGCAGCGCTCGAAAGACACAATGTACCTCAATACCTGAGGAAGATAATTCAAAGCTATCTGAGCGACAGATGGCTAAGATTCCGAGACCGAGAAGACACGGACCGCTCTAAATGCGTTCAGAGAGGTGTACCTCAAGGGTCAGTGCTCGGTCCACTGTTGTGAAACCTGGGGTACAACAGGGTGCTAACGGATCCGGCTCTGCCTCCAGACTGCGCAACAGTATGTTACGCAGACGACACGATCGTCTTAACTTCCAGTGACCACTCGGCAGAAGCAAACTCTCGCACAAATACCGCCCTTGCAAGGGTAACTAAGGAGATAGGAGACCTGGGATTGAGGATCGCTCCACAAAAATCAGAAGCGATTTGCTTTCATAACGGTCACTTTGGGGTTCCCCCTCCAATGAGCGTAAGATTCAGCGGCTCTGTCATAAGGGTGGGTGACCAGATCAAGTATCTGGGCCTCACACTCGACGAGGCGTGGAGCTTCGAGAAGCATTTCGAAAACCTAGAACCAAGTCTCTCGGTTGTCACAAACCAGTGTTCCCGACTTATGCCAAACCTTGGAGGATCGGGCGGAAAGGCGCGCAGGTTGTTCGCCACAGTTGCACACTCGGTGGCGCTATATGGAGCGCCAGTGTGGTACAAGGAGGCGCTGAGCTCGAGAAAGATCATGGCAATCTTAATTAGGGCACAGAGGGGTATGGCCATTAGGGCCATTAGAGCCTATAGAACGGTCTCACACACAGCTGCCACACTATTGGCGGGCCACCCGCCACTAGAACTGGTGGCGGAGATGCAAGCAATGGTGTACCATTGCATTAGAATACGCAAACGAGAGAGAGGTGTTAATCTTCCCTTCTTAGAAATCTCTCGAATCAAGAAGGATGCAGCACTGAGTCTGATCCAGAGATGGAAGAGATGGATTTCGGACCCTAAAAATGTTAGTGGCGAAAGGACGAGGAACGCGCTGGAAAACCGACCGGAAGACTGGGCAAACAGAAGATGGGGACACCTTACCTTCAGGTCTACCCAAATTCTGACAGGCCATGGCTGCTTCGGCGAGTTCTTGCATCGTATTGGGTGGGATCCAACACCGATGGGCTGGCACTGCGACGCGGCCGTTGACAGTGCGCAGCATACGCTGGCGGAATGTCAAGCCTGGTCGGAGGAAAAGAGGATTCTTACACAAAAGGTTGGAAGGGATCTCGCACTACCGAGGGTAGTGAATAGTATCCTAAGAAGCGAAGAAGCATGGACAGCATTTACCAGATTTTGCGAATCAGTTATGCTTAGAAAGGAGGATACTGAGCGAGAAAGAAGAGGAGAAGCAACCCAGAGGAGAAGCAACCCAGAGGAGGGGCAACACGCCGACGGCAGCGGAGAGGAGGAGGAACGCCTGGAAATCGAAACGCCAGACCGGGAGGTAGAGGTAGAGGGAGAAGAAGTTGACACGACGGGAGAGGATAATTCCTCCCCTGCCTGTTTCAGGCCTCCCGAAGGAGAAGAAGAGTATTCGGGCTCCATTCGGATAAAGATGGCGTGATCGTAACGCAAACGATCACGAAGATCACGAAGAAGACAGTGGCGAAGCAGAACCCTGTCTGGATAGACAGGACAATCTGCCCAAGGGCGTAATGGCTGCCAACACTAAGATAGATCATAGAGGGTCAAGGTGGCAGGCTAATAGTGAGGTACCACAGAATGACTAGGTACAACTAGAAAGGTTGCAACAGCAACAGAGAGAGAGAGAGAGAGAGAGAGAGTTCCCGACTTAGTCGGGTGATTTGTGGACGCCCGGAGTGGGGAGGGGGGGATTTTTATACAAGGGAGCGTGGGGTCCCAATAGCTCCCGTAATGCGTGAGGGATTCTTGCGCTCCCTTTCCCCCCGGACGTGAGGTGTTGTTGCCTAGCATCACCTCGTGGAAGTTCGGCAGAGAAACTAGTGTCACCTCCGCCGAGACTGGAAAGGTTCGTCCAGTTGGACAATCGCGCAGGGGGGGCCTATGATAGTAATGCAGAAGCGTAGGCCCAGGGTCCCCTCTATATTCGCAAGGACGGACACCCGGTAACGGAGTGGTTTTAGTGTGATAGAACCCGGACATAGCACCGGAGGGGCGTGAAATTAGCTTTGCCTCTCCTGTCCGGGGAGTCTCATATAATCCGTCGTCGATATGACACCGGCGACGAGTATGCATAAAACATTTCTACTCCGTTACCAAAAAAAAAGTTGACCAAAGAAAAGATTTTTTTAAACAAAAAATCTTCTTTATTTAAAACTCTTGATGAATCTGACTTCTGATAAATTTATTACTGTATTGGTCTAATGAGATATGTTTGAGATTTGCAGAAAAATCAAAAATTTATAACAAAGTGCTAATGAGAGAAAATATGTTATTGTTAGTAAAACTATTACTATTTCTCGATTATTACTCAACTCCGTATATAGATATGTGTACTGAGAATAAACCATTTGTTTGCAATAATTTTCGAATTTATTTTATTTATATTTATATGTACAATTTTATTGTAAAAGTTATACAAAGTTCCAGACATACAATTAATTAAAAAAATATTTACCAAAATACATAAAAACATATTCTATAAAGTACCTTAATTAGACTTAGAGAAATTATCAAAGTATTCATCTCATTCGTCCATCATTTTTAATGAATAGTATATTTCAATCAACTTTTGGGATCGCTCAGCAGTTAATCGATTTCGTAAATCAGAGTGAATAAAGGACCTATTAGAAATGTTACGTCCTTTGGATTCCACGATTTCTTCCATTCATGAGAAACGTTATCTTTTAGGGAGAGGAACCAGCGAATATCGACAGTTGCATTAAGCTATTCGAGCTGACGCATTATTTGTCTCAAAGAAGCAATCAGAAGACAAGCGATCTCCAAATAATAGAGACTATGTATCAATGATTAAGACGTTTGTTACGCTGTCGACGGGTGCAAGGTTGCTCAAGCTAGATTAAGACGCGCCGTCGCGACACTGGTATGCGTCGCGGCAGGGTCCTAACAGTTACTGGACGCTCGGACGCCGAACCTATTGACATTATTGCCTAAGCCCAGAAAACTCCGTTCTATTTCAACTATTGTCAAAATTTGAGGAACATGACTTAGCCGATCACCGATGAAAATTTGAAATAAATCATCCGACGTCAAAATGTCTAAACAATCTTGAACGGTTACCAGGACGCTCAGGCTTCGAATCTATTGACATTATCACCTAAACCCGGAAAAACTCTGTTTTATTTCAACTATTGTCAATGTCAATATTTGAGAACTATGTTACGTTTGTAAACTCCACGATTTCTTCCATTCGCAAAACATAAACAGAAATAGCAAATAAATCACCGAGCACGGTCAGATAAAAAAGTCTCTAACGCGGTCTCAATAATCCCTTATCTAAAAACTTTTCGTCAACGTTACTTTGTCCCACAGAGGCACGTGTTATTACTTCTGGAAAGTGACCTCAATAAATATCTCAAATCTAGATAACATGGAGAAAAATTAATATCTCCATAATTAATAGCTTTGAGAAATAGTTGCGAGCCGTGTGTACTGGTTCCCTAAATCGGCCAATAGAAGACCAAAAAATCGCAAATCTCCTTATTTGGAAACTAAATATCTATGCCGCACTATCAATCACAGTGAATCATGCGGAAATTGGGAAGGATTATGTCCCCTAAAAATCCGCTATAAAAAGCGCGACTTGGCGGAAACGCGGTCAATCCGCAGTCCACAGTCAGTAATCAGTTTACAGTGCGCAATTCCATATATATATATATATATATATATATATATATATATATATATATCGCAGTTACAAGTAGTGCACAGTTTTTCGAGCAGTTCGCAGTTGTGAGTTCAGTTCGCGAATCATAGTTCGGAAATCACAGATCCATCTCTCACGAAGTCAGCGATCCAACGCTTCCAGAATCTCAAACCACCCGAGGTCTTCCACTAAAGAAGTAAGTCATTTCATTCCTAATCATATTCTTTCGCCCGGTGCGCCGTTAGTGGATCATAGAATCATATCGGAACCTCGTTTTAGTGGCAACTTTCCAATCAGTAGACGAATTTGAGGGGAAGGTAGACCGATTCCTCGGAGAATTGGACAATTTTCTTAACCACGTGGACAACCGAATTCAGACGGATATTCGGAGTTAATCCTCCGCCTAATCCCCTAACTAACCAGGTCATTCCCGATTCTCCTCCGTCGATACCTTCGCCTCCTAATTACCATCCGATTTCAGACAACGAATTGGGGCCGTCCTACTCGCCTACTCCGGCTCTAGAAGAAGAGGAGACGGACTCTTCTCAAAGCCCTGTTAACAAACAACCCGAAGAGAGTGAACGGAGCGAGAAGAGTGAACGGAGCGAGGAAAGCGAAGAGAGCGAGGATAGCGAAGTAACCGAAACAACCGAGCAGAGCGAAGAAAGCGATTACGAACCGCCCACTAAAAAAAGAGTCGTCGATCCATTCTCTCTAGTACCCTCTCATACCCTCGTACCCTCGTTCTTAATTCCACTCTCTCGATATTCCCTACTATACATTTTCACCCACACACGTACACGCACTTATATTCTATAAGTATAATGAGACCGCGATATCTTCAACACATTAGTTTTATTATTTTTATATGTATGTAACTCTTATTTTTATATTCTTTAAAATTAATGAGATGAGTAGAAATAAATAATTTAATTAGTTTGTAATAATAATCATCTCTACTTTCAATTAAAATCCGACCTCGCTCACCCTTCCTTCGCGATAGCACACGGTTCAGTTCTGGGGTAAGAAGGTCTAACCTTGATAAGGACCGACGATTGCATAGCTCGGTCACAGCGTCTCGGACGTTGACCTATAACCGAAGCATCCGCATACGATCGGCTCGGAGCGTTCACCCGAATAGAGTGACTCCGAGATAAGAGACACATGACCCATTCGTCCATCACACCCGCTCCTTATCTTAATAGTTTAACCTAATTAATTCCAATCCACGGGTCCGGACGTAACAACAAATTTAGCCGATCTTCGATAAATCATCCATTGAAGAAATCAACCAATCCATGCCCTGGAACCCAGATCACTATCGCATTCACCCCCTAAATTTTTCCCTACAAAAACCACGACCTCAACCACCTCGACGCTTATTCATCCAGTTCACTCTCGACATTCAAACTCCGAAGTCACTCCGTGCACACTCTCCGCTTATACTCCGCGCTCTCAGATGCTCAGTCTTCAGTCACAATGTTCTCAGCCTGATACCGTCGGTCAGTGCCAGTTCGCGCAACTATCAGACACAGCAGTACATCGGCTTAAGTCTCGCAACTATAGGACTCACCGAATCAGTACATCACCTGACCCTACGCAGTCAATTCGACACCAGTAAATCTTTGCTAATTTTCTCCTTTACTTTTCTCGCTCCGTGTCTCGTGCCTCCTCGATAAGTTTCCATTCGCGTCCCACCTCATTTTTGATAATCCCCATTTTCTTATCCCACAATTCCAAACGTTTTTTTATTCCCGTTCTCATTTTTATCCTTCGGCGTCTCTCCAGGAGTTACCATAAACGTTTCCTTTTCCTTTTTTCACACGCACGCACGCACGCACGCACGCACGCACGCACGCCCGCACGCACTCTCACTGAAGCATATTAGATCGCATTGTTAAGCTCTAGAATGTTAACCGCCTTAATTTTAACCCGTATATTTTAATTAGAGTCCTAGACATCAGAGAGGCGCCAACTCTACCCCCACCTTGCCATTTGTCGCCATCTTGAGCTATCGTGTATTACACTAAGTGTAGTGCAGTACACTTAGTTTTAGTGGTGTATATACATACATCCATAAAAAGTGTACAGAAAAAGAGTTCGTCGTAGCTGGAGTTCTAGAGACCTTAATAGTCGCAACATGACAAAAAATAATAAATATAATTATTAATATTTAAAGGCTAGAGTCCTAAATAAGACAAGATATTTCTGGAGAAAGGATTACATGCCTGTCATGGCAACCGACCAATCAGGAGGTGGAAACAAGTTGGCGCCTCTCTAATATCTAGGACTCTAATTTTAATTGATATTAAGACAATTTCAATGTGCATATCTTTTTCGAGAATAAATAATGTTAATATTGTTAAAACAAATTAATTCTTATTTCATGTGTCACCTTCGCGACTCCTTTCTTATAAATTCTCATTTCTTTACGAATCGTACATGGTCCTATCCCTGGGTAAAAGATTAAATTCTCTGATCCGAAATAAGGACCACGAGCACATTGTTCCTAGCGTGGCATCATAGCGTCCATCCGAGACGTTGACCCAACCCTGGAGCCTCAATAAATGTGCCCGACTCGCCTACCTGTCTATTTTCCCACGGCAAAACCAGGCGAAATCTAAATATTGCAGTTAGTTACTGTATATAGTAGTTTATTAAGGAGAGGATACTGTGAGGAGGAAAATCTAGAGCGTAGGTCGCTGTGACGTCCGAATTGAGACGAGATCGGGAGAGGAAAGATCTGGGTGTGAAATGATGACTCGGCTTCGTGAAACTATAAAGAGGTTTAATTTTCTTCGTTAGATACATCCGATTCTGTCGAAAGCGCACGGACAACTCACTGTCGAGCGTTTCGATCTGAGGCGTTGTTGCCGAAAACAATGAGAGAAAATATTTACTGAGCAATTAACGTGAGACAAACACGAAGGAATGCGAAAACAGAATATGAGAGTTCGAGACCGTTCGGTTTGTAACAGCGCGATAGAATATTTCGGAGTCTTCGATTTTAATAGGAAAATTTAACTTTTGCCGGAACAGTTACGTTCTTCCATACCATTCCTCTCTTCTCCGACGGAACCTTTTCCTTCGTTTCCATCTTTCTAACAAAATTCTTGGGTCTGGACGTAACAGAAAATACACGCTCAATTTGAGCTGAAGAGGCTGGAATTTTCATCAATTTTTCCATTAATCCACCAAGAAGAGAGTGCGTTTTTCCAACTATGAAACAGTAAGTTTGAGCAGATTTTATATTTTTGCTATTTAAGGAGTTAAATATGCCTGTGCCATTAATAAACGCCTACACATCAGGATGATAATGTGGATTTTCGATGTTCAATTCTTTGCTGGGAAAATCATAAACTTGACGTTGATATTTTTCTAAATCGTTTACCTTTATAAACGGGATGTAGATAATTAACTGTTAAAATTATTGATCTCAAGGCTTTTTCTAATCTATATTGTATTATTTTCTCATAATTAATATTATCTGGTAGTATGCTTAACTTGAACCACTTCTCGCAAGCATCTGCTATGCTGCTATCCGAACGTTGGCATTTATTTATCATCTCGCTCACAGGATCAAAAATCAGCACATAATCTTAAAGTCTCATCTCAAATTCATTACTAGATACTATTTTTGATATGTCAGTCTGAACAACGATCTTTTGATCTTTACCAGTTCACGCATAATCGGTAAATTGCTTAAACAATTACGAAATGCATCTCTGTGACTGCACCAATGGGTTTCACAGGCAAGAATGACTTTTGTTTCTCCTCCTTTAACGAGTTCTTTTTCTGATCCTGACTGTTTAAATTCTTTTAATAGTCGGTTGACGCATTCAACAAATTCATTATCAATTAAAGACTTTGCTAATAAATTAGCGCTGTGGTTTGCACAAGTCACGTGCCAAAGTTTTACAGATTTACCCATCAATGTCATGTTAGACGCATTGTCTGATACAATAGCATATATACAAATATTAAATCTATTACTAGCCATTTCCGTAGCTTCTTCAACGATTTTTGACAATACAGCTCCTGTTTCTTTGACAACAATGAAATCCCATGAATTTAGACATATACTTTTGTCCATTGTTGTATGTATGATGCAGACAACCTGGTAAGTATTCGCAGCAGAGTTTTTCCAGCCATCAATTAACAGTACACAATCCGTGTTTTGGTTTTTTCTAGTCTTAATTGTAACTTCCTCATGCACCGCGTCTAACAATTGGTTTGAGAGCTTTTTTCTCGTTGATACTTTATAGTTAGGATTCAGCAGATTAACAAACTTTTTGAATAATTTTGATTCAACTGCATTAAAAGGAATATTACAGCTATAAAAGAATTTAGCTAACGCCAAATCAATTGAACGATCCGATTGATCGGAATCGGGCTGATGGCATTTCGCTCCAATTTCCTCTTGCTTCACTTTTTTTGAACTCATTTTCCATCTACTTGCCAATTGACATATCTGCAATTATATTATTATTAATATTAGTATAAGTATATTATTCGTATTAATTGAATCATTATCTAATCATTATCTAAATCATTATCTAATCATTTAATTAAATGTACCCTAAAGTTGAATTTATTTCACTTACATTACTCAATGATTTTTAGAAGTTCGAGTTCGAGTTGGTTAATGCTACCCGTCTCCTACAAGTTCGGAATGTTCCTGTCAGATACAAATGTTAGTTAATGTAACATTTTTACAAAGGCTGAATTGTGATGTAAATGTAACCCAAAGACAAACTTGATTTTTAAAGGTCATAATATAATTTCCTTTTACCTTTCCATAATCATAAAGTTTCAACCAATTGCGTTGCTCTGGACCGCCGAATTAAGCAACGCGATTGGTTATGACATATAATACATTTCCTACGTTTTCATACGTATTATACAGTTTTCTACATAGAAATGTAAAACTTCTAAAATGGCCAAATGACCCAACCCTGAGAATCTACCCTAGATGAAGCTCAATTTGTTGGAGTTATGCTGGATTCACGTATGACAGGAGCCAGTCACGTGAATTATCTTATAAACAAGGGTAAACACATTAATCAGGTGATCTCTGCCTTAAGGGGAATTTGGTGGAGTTCGCACCCCCAAATACGTTTGAAAATTTATCAGTCCATGCTTCGTGGATTAGTAGAATATGCGTGCCTAATTTTTGCCATCAAGAGTAATACTCTTTTCTCGAAATTCGAAAAGGTTCAAAACACTTCTATGCGTCTGTGTTTGGGTTCGCGAATATCAACCCCCATTAGCGTTCTCTATGCGGAAACTTGCGAGCCTCCCTTTAAATTTAGGTTCAAATACTTAACGAGTAAGTTCCTAACAAATGTGTTCTCCTGCTCTTACTGGAAAATTGGACGAATTAGCACTTCCCTCCAGCTCTAATCGAAACTGAAATTTTTGAGAGAAATTTCCCTCTACTTGACTGCTACGAGCAGCTCCATATGTTTAGATCAGCTATGGATACTTCGTTGTTACCGTCAGAATTCATGGTGCCGCATAAAGTTATGCATATTAGGGCGAATGTCTACTTTGCAGATAAGATGTTCAATATCATTATTGAGGGCCAAAACTCTGAGTCTATATTAGAGTCCTAGATATCAGAAAAGCGCCAACTCTACCCCCACTTTGCCACCGTTGTCATTTTAGGCTGTCATGTACTACACTAAGTGTAGTGCAGTACACTTAATTTTAGCGGTGTATGCATAAAAAGTGGAATGCAGGAAAAGAGTTCGTCTAGAGTTCTAGAAAGGTTAATAGCAGCGTGACAAAAAATAATAAATATAATTATTAATATCTGAAGTCTAGAGTCCTAAATAAGATAAGATATTTCTGGAGAGGGGATTACATGTCTGTCATGGCAACCGACCAATCAGAAGGTGGAAACAAGTTGACGCCTCTCTGATATCTAGGACTCTAATTTATACAAGGATACTTTAAACCTCAACATTCAAGAGATTATCGAAAGCGCTGTGGTCATCTACATGGCTTTAAATCTCCTAACGCTAATTTTGTGGGCTCGGCCTGCTTCTCAGATTCGCCTAGAATTGATCTGATGTTCCAACTCCCTAAATCAACCTCGATATTCACAGCTGAGGCTTGGGCTATCTTGCTTGCTATACATATTTCCTAGATCTTCATACATTATTACGTAGACTAAATATGGTACGGACTTAATACTACGCGGGCTTACCATTACGCATACTTATTACTATGCGGACTTGCAACTAAGCAGACTTATTACTACGCGGACTTGCTCTTACGCGGTCGGACGGTTGGCCTCGGGGTCCGGCGCGACGCGAGTCGGTCTGAGCCGTGGATGCGGTGAGCGCGGCGCGGGTCGCAGATGCGACGCGGCCTCGAAGGCAACGTAGTCCCGGAGCGATAACGGCGGCTAGGACGCGAGAAGTAGGACCAGTCGAGTGCGCCCCACGGGTCGGCCCGTACCCCAGGTGCTCCTGGGTGTGAACAGGTGCGTCTGCTCATCGTACGGAAGACGAATCGGGTGCGCCCGACACAGGAGTCACTGGAAAGCGACCAGGTGCGCCCAGTCGGGGAAGCCCGTACTCCAGGTGCGCCTGAATGCGTACGCGTGCGCCCGTACGTTGTACAGAGACGTCGGGTGCGCCCGACTAGAGGATCGGAACAGGAAGAGGGCTGGGACAGGACTGCTTGCTTCGGGTTGCTCCGGCCTGGTATTTATATCCGGAGGAAACCAGGGTGATAGGGCGTTTCCCCACGACACGCATCCGATTTCACCGCGTACTGGCGTGATTGTCATGCCGCAGTGGCATGATCGGGAGTACGTGGCGCTTATGTGCCGGTTTGGGCGGATGGTCAGCCCGGCGGGTAGTGGTGAGAGGCGAATCGTCACACATCTAATAGCTCAAAGCCCATAATTTCATAAGCAATCTAAGCTTAAGTTTTCTAGTTAACGTGCTCTAAAAGAGCATTGAATTTTGATATTTGGCCGTATTGTATCTCGTAAGAAATCAGGTGCCAGAACGAACGAAAAAAGAAGTCCTCGAGCAAGGAGCGTTGGCGTTACGTAGCTTCATCAATGTGTATTTTTTCCTCTTGCATTGCCTTCCCTCGGTCGCCCACCGCGTTTTGGCGGTTCTCCGAAGTAATGCCTCGGGTGATCCTGGAGAATCCCCATTGGGTGGGGATGTGGGTCCTGTCTAAGGAAGGAGGTTTTAGTGATATGCCCGCCTTCAGCGGAAAAGCACCCCGATAGGGGTCTGTCCTAAGGTATTTCCTCCTCCTCTACGTTGGGAAAACAAAAAAAAGGAGGCTCGATTCCTGCGCTGAGGAGACTTGGTTCCTGCGTATAAGAAGACTTGGCTCCGACGCTGAAGAGACTTGGCTCCTGCGTATAGTTAAGGGGATGCTGAATACCGATATTACAAGTTCATTTTGTAATTAACAAGAAATCATCGAATTGGCTTTACGGATTAAAAAATCCTTTTACAAGTATAAAGTACGTACGAAAACAAATCTCACTGTGCACAATTAAAGACCAAAAAAAGCGTAAAATTACAGAATTATATTAATTATCTACTGTGAACAATACTCTTGAGCTGTCAACACACAGAAACAACTCATACAAAGGTTATATGAAGTTAGGCATATAAACCAAGGCACAGCGGAACTCGGACAGGAATAATGAACACTGGTAACGATAAAAATACGAATAAATCTCTAATAAGAGAGATTTATTGACGATCTTATTTTATTCACGTGCACCTACGCAATGTACACGTGGAACGGTAAGCAGACCAGTGATTACATATAGTGCGCGACAGTAATTCCGGAATTTTCGAGAAGATAGCATTGGCGTGTCGGTGTGACACTTCCTTGTGTTAGTAATTTAGCACAAGGAAGATTCACACATACACACTACTACACACAACCCGAATGCGTGAGGATACGCGCGCAGTCAAAACACGAACGTAAATGGAAAGAAGTTGGCCGAACTGTCAAAGCGCGTGAATCACGAATGCCTGTTCGCTCCGTGTATTTTGGAGCGTAATCGTGTATCCATACCGAGTCTCACGACAAACGACGAGTGAGACGGACAATGTCGTAATAGTTAGGGCCACTTTCACCAAGCTCTGGTTAATCGAATCGTCCTAGTAACTTTGCAGGATGCCAACTGAAGCTGCTGTTACTTTGACGGTAAAATAGTCAAAGCGACAGCAGTTTCAGTTGGCATCCTGCAAAGTTACTAGGACGATTCGATTAACTGGAGCTTGGTGAAAGTGGCCCTTAGTGATAGTTAGACGTGATGGTTAGACAAGGCCCGAGCGTCGGAGGAAGCAGCGTCCACCACGCGAGGAAGCAGCAGCGCCAGTAGGACGAGATCATGAAGTCGAGCAGCATAGAGGACCGGCTGCTGATGAACGAGTCGGACGAGGAGTCGACACGGCGCAGCTGCAACGACTCGGACTCGAGCGAGGGCCGGTTCTCGAGAAACTCCGAGTCCGAGAGCCGGTCGTCGATACCGCGCTCCAGCTCAGTCAGCGTCGAGCGGTTCTCCATGCGAGCCAACTACGACTCGTTGGACTTCTCGCGCGCCAACTCCACGTCGAACGAGCGCTTCTACTCAGACTTTTCGATCGCGGTGGTGAGCCTTTAGAATCTTGAAATGACATAATTTCAAAGATTCTCAGTCCCGATTTCTAATGGTATGTACTGTTATGTCCGGACCCGAAGATTTTTACTAGGATAAGAAATTTGATAAGGAGCGGGTGTGAATGAACGAACAGGTCGTTTTCTATCTCGGAGTCGCTCTGTTCGGGCGAGCACTCCAACCCGATCGCACGAGAGATTCTTCTGCTAAAGATCAACGTTAGAAACGCTGATTCTTTAGTCGAGCTATACAATCGTCGATCCTTTTGTTTCGCGTCAAGGTTTCCCCTATTACCCTAAGACGGGACCGTATGCAAACTTTAGAGAGGAGTGAGCGAGGTCGGAGTTTTGAATAAACAGATGGGTGTTTCTATTTATAATCTAATTACATTATTTATTAAAAACAAAATTATTTGGTAAATTATAAATACAAAAATAAGATGTGACAGAAATAAAAATAATTTATTAATAATAATAGGATAACAATAATATTTGGATAACTCATATTACATGAGTTATTGTATGGCGTTAGCGTGTATGTGTGTAACGGCGAGAATGTGAGAATGAGTCTATATGCTTTTAAGGTCTATTTATAATGCCCGTTGCTTGGAGGGTGGTTCGTATGAATCTTCCTCGACTTCCAGCTGAGGTTCAATGGGTGGGGGGTTAGAGCCTTGGTCTTCGAGATTTCGAAGACTTTCTGGACTGGCGTCCGATTCCTCCTTGTCTGAAGGCGGAGTAGGAGATTAGGATAGTTCCCACAAGTCTAGGGAAGATACGTAATAGTTTGGGGATGGAGGTGTTGGAGGAGAAATATCAGCTAGAGTATGATACGTGAGAGGATTCGGTGGAGGAGTTCTAATCCCGAATATTCTTCATCTGCCCGATGGAGGAATTCTTCTAAATCTCCCAGAATTTGGTTTACTTCGACGATCGAGATCGTCAAAATAGGCATCTCTCTGGTATGCCACTAAAACATTTCTTTACCAGTACCGCGATCCACCCAAGAACTCCAATTACCGAGAGAGAAAAAAAAATAAAAAATGATAATTATGACTCACTTTTTTGAAGGATGATATCTGTCGTATAGTCTCACTCTCTCTGTCGTGGGTTTCCGCTCAAGAGATCCTTCTTGCTTGAACTGAATGAATGTGGCGGATGAATATGAACTCGCGCACAGAAGTGAATTTCGCGAGTAGAAATGAATGCACGTACGGAGATGACGGCGCAGACGGAGAGACGAGAAACCGTCGTTAATACAGCGGATGTGAACATTGCGTGACTATGTGCCGAAAAGTTTGTAAAACGCGTAAGTGCCGTTCGACTATCGGGCGTAAATAAGTTCATCTTCTGCGGAATCGTGGTTTTTATAGGAGACCTTCTTTTTGGGGAGGTAATTCTTCCCAGATCTCCAAATGACATAATTAAAATTCGACAATTAAGATTAGAATTATTCGACAATTTCTCGGCCTCCTATTGGTTGGTTACATGATAAGTTCATTTGCATCCGATCGCGAAGCACATGTATCATCTAAATAATCCAGATGTCAATCGATAGTTCTGGATCTATTAATTATTTGGCATGATAGGTTGTTCTAAGAAACGTATGACGGACGGCTTCCTAGAACAATTTAGACAATCCGGATCATTTGCTTGTATTTCGGTCACATTTGGAGATGATGACACATTCCCCGTTACGGAGAGATCGCAATACAATAGCCTATTGAATAATTACATTTTTAATTTACTTTCCGCGAATGCAAGAAAGTCGAGTCTACGGACGTAACAGTATAATCAAAATCAGAAGCATTTATTTTGACGGTACTGAGTATATACAATTGATATATAAAACTGCATGATTATACAGAGTGTTCCATTTTAACTTAGACAGTAAAATATCTCAAAAACTGAGCCCAGCAGACAAAAATGTTTCAGACAAAAGTTGTATGGTTTCGAGGGAGACATAAGATGATATCTTTGGTTTAACCTTGAAGAATAATTTGAAGGTCACATAAAGGTTACCTTCAATTTCTTAAATGGAACCTACTACTTCTCGTTACATATTCTTGTAGGTTATCTCGAGAGCTTTCCAAAACACTATAATAAAATAACTTTTCATTGAGTAATTTTCGAGTTATGAGGCTCCAAAGCAATCCTTCGCAGTACTTTGACATAAAGTACAAAATTATCTTGTATGTTGTCATGTTATGGGGTCAAGTTAATCCTAGGTATCATTCCAAGATCAAATCAAATTTTCACCCAAAAGTGCGAAAAATTAATACGAAAAGACATTTGCCTATAATGTTTTGGAAAGCTCTTGAGGTAAGCTGTTAAGAATATGCAATAAAAAATAGGGATTGCAATTTAAAAAAATTGAAGTGACTGTCACGTAACCTTCAAATGACTCTTCAGTGTCAAGCCAATGATATCATCTTATGGCCCATTCGAAACCATAAAACTTTTGTCTGAAACATTTTTCTCTAAAATGCTTTGTTTCCGAAATAATTGTGTGCGTTTATTAAAATGGCTCACCCTGTATATGTATGTAGCGTTTTAAAGGCCGCGATCATTATCTTCCGATATATTCTCTCAATAATGTTAAAAAGTATTGAGAATATAGAAATATTAAATATATAAAGTCCAAATACGATGTTTATATAATAATAAAATGTGGAAATGACTTGAATTTAAATTTTATACCGCAAAATTATTATAAAATGTGTGGAAAATATGAAAAGCGGAGACACTTCAGGTGTCCGTTGAATCGAAGTGAGGCTAGGGTTAATTATTGCTGCGTTGTTGCTACACAATAAATTATTTCAAAAGAAATATTTTTTCGTTAAAATAGTGATTTATTCATGTGTAAACACACTAAAAAATTTACATTCTCAGTTGAGAGTTTCGTCTGGCAGTAACGATTTCCTGCTGTCAAAAAATCCTCTCTGAACTTGCCGAAGATGTCGGTATTTCTAAATATTTTCTTGCTTGTTCAGCGATTACAGGATACTACTCCCCGTGTGCTTTCCACCATTTTAGAGGATTCATATTGTGTTTAATTTGCAATTCGGTAACATAAAGCTGATACTGACGCATAGGATTTAATGATTTATTGTTAGCTGCAATAGTGAAAATAAAATGAAAACCTATTTCAGCCTCTTTTTCACATATTCTAATTTCTGTAGAAATATTAGAAGATGCTTCAATAATTTCCTGTTGGACATAAGTTTTTATCTTTTCTATCTGTATGTATGTATATTTGTTTCAGCTGGCAATTCTTTATATTGAGGATCAAGAAACGACGCTATTTGTTTAGGTTTGATAAAATTCATATTTGCTGGTTTCATGTTGAAGCGTTTCATTAATAATTTTGCAATGCTTTTCTTAAATGATGTAATATGAACACAGTCGTCAATTTTCTCTTTGAAATAACTTTCAATCAATTTATAATAGTCCGTATTGCTGATAACGTAACTTTGTTGTCGCTGGAAAATATCTTTGTGGCTTTTTGCAAGGGTTTCAATAACACTAACATTTCTTCCATTATTAACTAGTCATGTTCTGAAATTTCGAATTTTCGAGCTTTAATGCAGTAACGAAGTTAGTATATGCTCTATCTGTTAATACTCTACATACAGCACTGCAGTTTCGCTATAAATTATCGTACATAATATAAGCAGAATCCTATTGCATAGGGCAGCTTTGTATCAGACATTCCTCATTTAAACACAGTTGATTTTGTATATTTTTTAATACGTTACTTGCAACATTTGAATGACTTCATACTTTAAACTTTAGACGCTTTTGCGTACGCTATCGTATTCTGATACACTATTTAAAGGATTCTTAACACATAATTGCAATGTATGCGCAGCGCAGTCAATACATAGTTTTATACTATTGAATGTACAGCATATTGAATGTACAGCAGCTTTTATTGAACTCGTGTTATCGTGTATTATTGCATGTAGTTTTTCACAACCCTTTATTCTTTTTGTATTACTTATAGAACAGTAGCTAAATATCCGCGATGGAGCGACCTTCTATATTAATTGTTGTCAATGTATAATTGTGTGAGCTGTCGCAGTCGACCATTCGTCTAGAATACAAAATGTATATTTATCTGCGATACAGCTCACACAATTATACATTGCCTAGTAATCGCAACAAATGTCTTCGTATTTTATGAATATTTTCTGAAATTTTTTGTTTGATCTTATCGTAAGCTAGCTCTAAACGTGCGAGAATTGGTTGTGGATATGGTACTTTGTAATTAGAAAATACAATTTTCATAAAACTCTACAAAACCATCGCTGTGCACAAATGATAGAGGCAGCTGACATTTTGCAATCATTCGTGCAAGTGCGCTTGATGTATTTTCTTGTCTTCAATTGATGAAAAATATAGAAAAATTAAATAGAATCTTCTGACAATATAAATTGTACAATGATAATAATAAGTTTAGAAGGAAGAAATTATGAGAAAATGTTGGTTTTTATCTCTATATGCATCTATTGTTATTCGTAGCATTTGAAATGAATAATTTGTACTTTTATTTAAGATGTTTATTTCTACCAATGTGAATCTAGCAGAAAAATATCTATGCATAATATGCGTATAACTATCAAGTGTCAGCAGTTGCCGTGACAATCAGTAATCAGAATTCATCATTTCTTACTTAACACAGTTGCGGTAATACGTATAACGAACTGAGATATTTTTCTGCTTTATTGTTTTGTAAAACGTAAAGGATTATGCCACATCGAAAAAGTTGGGTTTGGAAATATGCTTCTCCATCTGAAGATGAAACGCAAGCAAAGTGTAAAATATGTGACGATGTCATATCGTACAACAGATCCACATCGGTGTTACATAAAGATCTTAAACATAAGCACAAATTATCTATTCCAAATGCTACGAATAACAATAGGTACATATAAAGATAAAACTAATGTTTCTTCATAATTTATTCCTTCTAAACTCATTATTATCAGTATTTATATTCTCAGAATGTTGTATTCAATTTTTCTATATTTTTCATCAGTTTTGAAGCTGGATCATCGGAAGAGATTGATGAACCAAATACATCGACATCTGCCTCAAATTCAACAAACATCAATGAAATACCGCGAAAAAGAAGGAGGACTGCAATGGAATCAAGAACAGACGAATCAAGTTCAAGACAAGAAAGAATATCAAGCGCACTTGCATGAATGATTGCAAAATGTCAGCTGCCTTTATCATTTGTGCACAGCGATGGTTTTGTAGAGTTCATGAAAATTGTATTGCCTAATTACAAAGTACCATATCCACAAACAATTCTTGCACGGTTAGAGCTAGCTTACGATAAAATCAAACAAATAATTTCCGAAAATATTACTAAGGCATCCTCTGTTGCGATTATTACAGACGAATGGTCGTCTAGAACACAAATTGCGTATTTATCTGCAACAGCTCACATAATTAATTCCGAGTGGACTTTAAACAGTTATACATTGACTACAATTAATGTAGAAGGTCGCCCTACCGCGGATAATTTAGCTGCTGTCCTACAAATAATACAAGAAGAATGGGGGCTTTGTGAAAAATTATTTGCAATAGTACACGACAACGCGAGTTCGATAAAAGCTGCCGTACGTTTACTCAGTAATGTAAAATTAAGTAGTAATTGCGCTGCGCACACACTGCAATTATGTGTTAAGGATGCATTAAATAGTGTATCACTGCAATTATGTGTTAAGGATGCATTAAATAGTGTATCAGAGTACCATAGCGTATGTGCCAAAGCGTCTAAAATAGTTAGTCATTTTAAATCAAATGTTGTAAGTAACGCCTTGAAAAATAAGCAAAATCTACTGGGTTTAAAGGAGGAATGTCTAATACAAAGCTGCCCTACGCGATGGGACTCTACTTATATGAAGTGTGATATTTTATGGTGAAATCGTAGTGCTGTATGTGGAGTATTAACAGATAGAACATATACCAACTCTGCTACTGCACTGAAGCTCGAAATTTCAGAACATGATTGGCTAACAATGGAAGAAATGTTAGTATTATTGAAGCTCTTGTAAGTAGCCACAAAGATATTTTCTAGCGACAATAAAGTTACATTATCAGCGGTACGGCCTATTGTAAACAGTCTGATTGAAAGTCATTTAAAAATTGAAATTGACGACAGTGTTCATATTACAACATTCAAGAACAGTATTATAGAATCATTAACGAAACGCTTCAATATGAAACCAGCAAGTACAGATTTTGTCAAACAACCAGAACAAATAGCATCGTTTCTCGATCCTCGATACAAAGAATTACGAGCTGAAACAAATATAGAGACAGAAAAAATATAAACTTATGTTCAAGAGGAAATTATTCATGCGTCTTCTAATATATCTACAGAAATTGCAATATCTGAAAATGAAGCTGAAACAGACTTTGATTATATTTTCACAACTCCAGTTACATCGTCAAATCCTATGCGTTAATTCCAGCTCTATCTTGCCGAACCACAAATTGGACATAATATGGATCCTCTGAAATGGTGGAAAGCACACGAGGAGTCATATCCTGCAATCGCTGAACAAGCAAGAAAATATTTAGGGATACCGGCCTCTTCGGCAAGTTCGGAGAGAATTTTTTCGACAGCAGGAAACATAGTTACCGCCAAGCGAAATTGTCTCTCAACTGAGAATGTAAATTTGTTGGTATTTTTAAACATGAATAAATCATTACTTTAACGAAAACGACGCGTAATCTGCGATCATTTACAGAAACTCAAACAGATAGATCTTCAATTTATGCCATTTATCATCCATTAATTTAACAAAATTTCGCTTCATGGATTTCTGCATTGTACACGCTACTAATTGATCTGATCTAATGGTAATATTACATACATAATTTTTACGACTAATAGTTGCAGTACGGGTACCCGAAAAATACGGGTAATACGGGTACCCGAAAAATGCGGGTAATACAGTTAGAGTATCCGGGTACCCGGGTATTACCCGCATAAGTCAAATAATGAGCGAGTACCCGAGTACCCGGGTACCCCAGTATCATTAGCTCTGGTACTGATGTTAATAAAAATTAGAAGCATCTCGTTTTTAGGATGGTACTGGTTATTACAAATATTTGTAAATTTGATTCGGAGAGACGAGAAAAATTTATTTGTTGCGTTCTCACGGGAATGAGCGTTGGTGGGGTCCATTCACTGTTCTCAGTATTCAAAATCGTATTATCTTGAAATAACGTAATATTATTTCAAAAGTTCTCAGTCTCAATTTTGAACGATATAATTAAAATTAAAAGCGTCTATTTGACGGTACTGATTTTAATAAAAATCAGAAGCATCTTGTTTTTAAGATAATATTGGTTATTACAAATATTTGTAAATTTTAATCGGAGAGACGAAAAAAATTTATTTGTTGCGTTCTCACGGGAACAATCGTTTGGGGAGGGGGGGAGCTCATTCACTGTTCTCAATATTCAAAATCATAAAATAATATGATTTTATATAATACTATAATTTTAGTCACACTTCAAGACAAAATTAATGTTATACAAATCTAATACAAATTATTGAATATATTTCTTTCATAAGATATAATGAAGTCGTTATATTATTATATGTATTAAAATCATACACAACTTTAATATTTATTAAAATGTTATCAGGGTGAGGGGCCTACAATTTGTAGGGCGGCCCTACAGTGCCCGGTAAAAGGAAATTCGGACGCTCTAGTCGTCTCAGAACATCGAGAATCTTGGCAACATAGAAATTTTTGGTAACAATGAGAAGAAAAGTTCGAAAGATCATATATCTGTCCTCGTATCGTAAACAATCGAGGTGGCAACTTTGCACGCACAAACGTGCAATGTATACATGCTTGAGCTAGGATCGATAATGTAGGAAATTTTTATACCATATTCTAGATTGATAATCGATCCCGAATGAGTTTGGCCGTCACTCCAGCATCCCCTTAAGGGAATGCTAAAGTGACGGGAATTACCGACACAAAGTAGTGATGTGAAAATCTTTGAGATGACTTCTCAGATTGCAAAATGCTTTGGTACAATTAAAATACGCACAAAAATAAATAGCATGGCGGTCAATTCCACGAGGAAATCGAAAAGAAGTTAAAAATTTCATTTACCTCGATTCATACAGCTGTCACCTGAGGTTAGTTTCCTCTTGATGTAAAGGTTTTATCTCTTGTATGCACGAAATGACATGCTCTCACGGATTACATGCACGAACAATACTAAACATTTAAAATGATGATTGAAAGTCTAACAAAAAAAATTAACATTACTCTACATAGGACAGTAGTTCCAGAATTTTCGAAAAGATGGCATTGGCGTGTGCATCGGTGTGACACTTCCTTGTGTTAGTAACTTAGCACAAGGAAGATTCACACATACACATTACTACATACAACCCGAGTGCGTGAAAATACGCGCGCAGTCAAAACATAAACAGAAAGAAGTCGGCCGAACTGTCAAAGCGCGTGAATCACTAATTCCTGTTCGCTCCGTGCATTTTGGAGCGTACTCGTATACTCGTACCGTGTCTCACGACGAGTGAGACGAACAATGTCGTGATAGTTAGTGATAATCGTGATGGTTAGACAAGATTGCATTGTTATGTAGTGTAAAGTGTAAAGCATAAAGTCTTGCCTCAAGAATTAGAATCTTGAAACAACAATTTCAAAGATTCTCAGTCCCGATTTTTAATGGTATGTACAATCAAAACCAGAAGCGTCTATTTTGACGGTACTGAGCATATAAAATTTATATATATAAAACTGCATGATTATATATTATAAATAAAAATCAGAGGCGTCTGTTTTGATGGTACTGAGTTTATAAAATTGATATATATAAACCTGATTATATATTATATATAAAAATCAGAAGCGTCTATTTTGATGGTACTGAGTACATAAAATAAAAATATACAACTGCTTGATTATATATTGTACATAAAAATTAGAGGCATCTGTGATCTGACGGTACTAATTATAATAAAAATCAGAAGCGTCTATTTGACGGTACTGACTGTAATAAAAATCAGAAGCGTTTTTATGACGGTACTGGTTATTACAAACATTTGTAAATTTGAATCGGAGAGACGAAAAAAATTTATTAATTGCGTTCTCACGGGAATGGGCGTTGGAGGAGCCCATTCACTGTTCTCAATATTCAAAATTGTTATCTTGAAATAACGTTACATAATTTCTAAGTTTCTCTGTCTCAACTTTAAATGATATAACTAGAATCAAAAGCTTCTACTTTGACGGTATGTGACTTTTATAATAAAAAACAGAAGCGTCTATTTGACGATACTGGCTGTTATAAAAATCAGAAGCGTTTCTCTGACGGTACTGGTTATTACAAACATTTGTAAATTTGAATCGGAGAGATGAAAAAAATTTATTGGTTGCGGTCTCACGGGAATGGGCGTTGGAGAGACCCATTCACTGTTCTCAATATTCAAAATCGTTATCTTGAAATAACGTTACATAATTTCTAAGATTCTCTGTCTCAATTTTAAATGATATAACTAAAATTAAAAACGTCTACTTTGATGGTATGTGATTTTTATAATAAAGAACAGAAGCGTCTATTTGACGGTACTGACTGTAATAAAAATCAGAAGCGTCTTGTTTTTATGACGGTACTTGTATTACAAAAATTTATTTCTCACAAGAATGAGCGTTGGAGAGGCCCATTCAATGTTCTCAATATTCAAAAACATACATTAATATGATTTTGTACTATAGTTTTAGTCACACTTGAAGACAAAACTAGTACTATACATCAAAGTCTAATACAAATTATGGAATATATTCTTTTATAAGATATAATATAGTCATTATGGTATTATATGTGTATGGTATTATATGTGTTAAATCATATGCGATTTTAATGTTTATTAAAATATTATCAGGATGAAGAGCCCACAATTTGTAGCGCGGCCCTGCAGTGCCTGGTAAAAGGAAATTCGGACGCTTTAGCCGTCTCGGATAATCGAGATCTTTGCAACAATGAGAGAAAAAAAGAAACATCATATATCTGTTCTCCTCGTATCGTAAACAATTGAGGCGGCAACATTGCACGCACAAGCGTGCAATGTATGTGTGTTTTGCTTGAACTAGGATCGATAATGTAGGAAACGGAATTAAAAATGTCGAAATTTTGACATTTTTATTCCGTATTCTACGTTACCGACCCCGATCAAGTTTGACCGTCACTTTAGCATCCCCTTAATCGAATGTAATTCGTGTCACATTCACTCGCGTGATAGTCGCGTGTTACTACGTGTCTTACTTGCGTTCTACGTCTAATTAGCTGCGTCTTAGGGCCGTGGCACATACAAAAACTTAAGCCATAAGACTTAAGACTTAAGAATTTCATCCATACGAAATTCTCAGCGTCACTTAAGTTTCAAAATGGCTATCTTACTGCTCGACTGTGATTGGTTGATTCGCTTATGTCTTAATTTCTACTGCTTAAGTTTTTCTATGTGCCACGGCCCTTACTACTTCGTCGTTCTCGACCTTACTGTCACGGATCCCTCTACCGTCGCCTCCCCTCTTCTCTCTATCCTTAACGGTAGTGCTAAGCCCATTAACCGCTTATGAACTTCAAATACTCGAAATCTCACAAATATAATACATCTCGAACATATAAAGATTTGCGATTAAATATAAAGTATTTCTAATCAAATATAAAAATATACCTACTTATAATAAAATCAATTAAAACTAGTTCACTTCAACGAATACAAATAATAAGAAAACAAACGAATAAATCTACTTTCGTTCCACGGAACATTTATTCTATATAGCTAACGTAATGAGACAATTGATATATGATATTTTCTTTATTGTAGAGTTTTTCTTTTTATTGAATCATAATGCATATTTTTCAGGCATTATTAATGTTTACCTACATTATTTTAAAATTTTATCTAACTAATGAGAAAGAGAGAGAGAGAGAAAAGTCAAGTTAATAAATATATTCCAAGATATTATATAGTTATAATTTATTTATTCTGTAATACTGGTAAAGACCTTATCCTTGTTTTCATCATTGTCAGTTGATTTCGACTGCGACTTCTTTTGTCGGATGTTACTATGCCACATTCCGTACAAGAAATATACTCCCAAGCCTACGACAATACATAAGACATAAGACAATCCGAGGTACATATTGATGTGTTTATAATTGCACATAATATTTACGTCTTGTCATAATGCACTTACCAATTGCTATCCAAACTGAAAATCGTATCCATGTGTTTTTATCCAATGTAAACATAAGATAAATATTAATAAGAATACTAAATCCCGGCAAGAATGGCACTAGCGGTACCTGACGTAAACGATATTTCAAAATTACTTGATATATAATGTTTGTTCCCTAGCACAGTATTTATCTAATAAATTTCAAGTAAGAGACTTTGAAAATATAATAATAATAAAAAAATTGACGAATTTGAAATTTGAATAAGATATTTAATATGCTGTTAAATTATAGTATTTAATAATAACAAAAACAATAGAAAAAAGGGAAATATTAAACGAACATCCTAATGCATACTATCGTCACAAATTAAGATTTAACAAGAGTGTACTAACAAAACAAAAAAATTACAAAAAGAAAAAATGATACCATACCGAAAATGAGAGCTTCTTATCGGAAACTGGTTGGAAATATACAAAACCAAGAGTGATTACGAGTGCAACAACTAAAATTCCAAGTAGCACTATGACAGTAACGTTTCCTGCGGTGATCTCTGTTATATACATTGATAACAAAGTTGCCGTACAAACACAAAGGATGACTGTAAAAAAATTTTATTTTATGTACAGGGTGAATTCTTAGTTCTCTGCCACCGTGGAAAGATAAAAGGGACTGAGATGAACAAAAAAGTTCCATACCATTTTCCAAAATTCGTAATAATTATCGAGTTATTAATTGTTAAAAATCGGAAGAAGGGATAAACAGCGCGGTGTGGGAGACGTGGGCTCGCTGCTCCTACCCTATAAGCACACAACATTTCTAGAATATTATACGAATATAATTAAAATTATATTACTGTAATATTTTGAGAATATTACATAATATTTTTTAATGTCTGGGAATATTCTTTCCCAGGGGATGTTATATGTCCATAATATCCTTGATATATTGTTTTAATATCCGTGGAATATTATAAAAATATTCTTAGAACATTATTCTGACAAAAAATTAACTTTCATATAAAATTTTAAAAACATAGAAATTAATAACAAAATATAAATAAAAATTAAATATTTATTTAATAAATACCTGAAAAAATTCATTTTGTAACAATTTATATTTCTTCAGTGATATACTTCTAAATTCTTCTGTCCGTTTACATTGATATAACATTGTAATCGGTGAGTTCCTGAAGCACGTACACATCTTAATGTTTCCGAACTGATTGTCGCACATGCTCTAATAATACGTTGCTTCATATCTTCTGGTGTGGTCGGTGTTTTCTGATACACAATGTTTTTTATTGTTCCCCACAGAAAAAAGTCGAGCGGTGTTATATCAGGCGAACGAGCTGGCCATGAAATGGTCCCACCGCGTCTTATCCATCGATTCGGAAAAATTTCATTAAATGTAGCTCTTACTCTGTGTGCATAATGTGAGGGACATTCATTATGTTGATACCACATTACTTGGCGAATATTTAGTTGTATGTATGTCCTCTAATAAAATTCGATTACAATGTTGTATCAATGTAAACGGACATCACTTCAAGCACCTCTTATGAGGTAAGTCATTTTTTACTCCTTTATTTAGTACCAAATAATCTTGCATTATAGGCCGTTGAAATCGTCTAAACAACCGCTACTGTATTAAGAATAAAAATCTACAACATGCCATTTAAAAAAACAGAGATGAAATCTTCAAAGCGCCTCCATCCATAAAAAAATTATAACAAGCATATTATTGCTCTCTTAACACTGAACAACTTTCGTTATCACAATATTCTCGTATCTCTAAAAATAGCAGAGATATTTTAGGTGGATAAAGTTACTGGACCACCCGGTATTGTAATTTCAGCTGAGACAATTTTTATACAATGTAATAACCCACATAGCACATAATTGTAATTCCTGTCAGGTATGAGGAATCTGTGTAGTGTACGGGCTGTTAGATAGGAAAGCTTAAGATCCCGTTTGCTGTAGAAAAAGTTATAATCAATGGTTACGGCTAACAGCACTGACAATGAGCTGCATAAAAGTCTAAGAACTTTGCTGGAGATCCCCTTCTTATAGGAACTGTGGATGATTTTCACATGCGAAAAAGGCATGTGAAATGAACGGACGAATTTTTAATGTAAATGGGGCGACAAGCGTAGTGCGAGGCACCGCCGCTAGGTGGCGAATCTTTCTCGCATGTGAAAATCATCCACGGTCCCTATAAGAAGGGGACCTCCAGCAGAGTTTCTTAGACTTTTCCGCAGCTCAGTGCTGTAGCCGTGGATTTATTTTACTTAAAGCAGTGATTGCCACGATTTGCACTTTTTGGCCGATTTCCGAGGGTCAACGCCTACTGCTTCCCACTCCTCGTCTTGAACTGTCAGTTTAACAGTTTTAAACAAAACACGCGGCGCTCTGTTCAGGTACGGCGCGATACGGTTCCATACTCCTTAACTGCTAAACGTCAATGCTTTAAATTTAACCGCCACCTTTTTAACATTTTTTTAGTCGTTCTTTTGAGTTATTAAAAAAAATGTTAAAGAAGTGGCGTTTAAATTTAAAGCATTGACGTTTAGCAGTTAGGGAGTATGGAACCATATCGCGCCGTACCTGAGCAGAGCGCCGCGTGCTTTGTTTAAAACTGTTAAACTGACAGTTCAAAACGAGAAGTGGAACGTAGTAGGCGTTGACTCTCGGAAATCGGCCGAAAAGTGCAAATCGTAGCAATCACTGATTTAAAGTAGTTATCATCAATCAACTTTTTTCTTTTAATTTCTTCTTTGTACTGCCTTTGGAATCTTTTTTGAGTAGACAACTGTTTGGTTCTTTCGATTCAATTTGAAATATTGTCATAATATTAAATATTTTTGAAATATTGTTATAATACTATATAAATATTTTTTAAAAGATTCAGAACATTATAATAAATTAAATAACTCTTTTTTTATGTTTATATAATATTATAATAATATTAAATAATATTATATCTTAAATATTCGTCTGATATTATCAGGAGTGGGCATATCTATGCCCTAATCATCTATTAATATATACTAAAATATTAATTAATATTATATTAACATACTTGGAATATTATATTTAATATTCTAAGAATATACCTACAATATTACTTAACATTAAATAATATTACGCGCTTATAGGGTATTGCCGCTCTCACGTCTCGCTGTTTATCTCTTCTTCCGATTTTTAACAATTAATAACTCGATAATTATTGCAAATTTTGCAAAATGATATAGGACTTTTTTGTTTATCTCAGTCCCTTCTATCTTCCCATGGCAGAGAACTAAAAATTCACTCTGTACATACATATACAGGGTGTCCCAGAATATTGGGTATTATTTTCGTGTACAAGTAGAGCGAACGAAACTGAGTCAAAAAGTCCTCTACCATTTTGTAATTTTCGCAATAGTTAACGACATATTAATTATTAAAAATCGTCGTATTAGCCCGGCCTACCGCCGAATGCAAGCGCGCGGCGAGATGCGACCACCATCGTCGTTGCTAGGCATCCGAGAAGTTTTCTATAAACAGCAATGCCTACGAGCGGCGGTTTTGAACTGTAATTATCCCCCTATTTTTTGCCATTTGTAGAAAACAACTCCTCGCGATCTTGGAAACAATGACGCTGGGCGGTCGTATCTCGGCGCGCGCTTGCATTTAGCAGTAGGCCGGGCTAATACGACGATTTTTAATCATTAATATCTCGTTAACTATTGCGAAAATTGCAAAATGGTAGAAGACTTTTCTACTCAGTTTCGTCCGCTCTACCTGCACACAAAAATAGTACACAATATTCTGAGACACCCTGTATATGTATGTACGTATACTTTATAACTCATATATACATATATGTATACAATAATTCGCGACAAAACCAACATTTGTGAAAATAATAACGAGTCTTACCATAGCAGCATACGAGAGCGATAACGATCTGCGCTGTGAGTTTTGTAGAGTGATTTAATTTGTTCGCGCTTACAAGTTGTTTTACGATAAATAAAAAAGTCCGTGGATGATGGTCACCTTTCTTCTCGTACGCTTCGCTCTTCTCGTATCTATGAAAAGTATTTGTTATCGATGTAGAAGGAGATTTTCACGACATATTTAGCTGTTTGAATTATTTTACTCTCACAATCAGTATTAAGAGTATTAACCCTTAAATTACACCCTGGGTTAAAATGAAAACCTGAACAAGAATAACGAAATCAGGACTAAAATCAGGAGAAATTTTTAAACTATGAAAATTTATTACCAACATTTCTATAACAATCTCACACTTATTTTGAGTGTTGGAAGAGTGCATTCTATCAATTTCAGTAAAAAAGAATCGACTTTCCGTGTGTGATAATAAAACAAAGTGGCCGGCGGGTCAAAATGACCCATGTGTGTAGTTTATGTCTCACATGACTAGTGTGTAGTTTAAGGGTTAACTAACTTTTAAAAATCACTTAAAGTAGAATACTTGAAGAAAATTATTTTAATAAGTTTATATCCTTTACCGTAGGATAAGTACACAAAACGCAACAATTGAGTATGTAAGCAGCGTGCAGATACTCATCATATTAACCAGTGATTCAAGTTCAAATATCGTCGCTAGAATGCCTGTAATGTTGAGTAATTAAATAATTAAACGATTAGTAATGGCTTGGTTAATTACGTACATACCTGTAAGTAGTCCAGCGGACAACGTGCCCATGATCGGAGTATGAAATCGCGAATTTATATTGCCCATCCATCTAAAGACCAGTCCATCTGAAGCCATGGCATAAATCACTCGCGGCAATGGAAACATCGAACCTAATAGACTGAAGTAATTGGTCAATAAAGAGAAATATTGTTTGTGTCCCTATTATAATAAATAAAAGATTCTTTAATATAAAATACAGATTAACCTACATTAAATCCTAATAGGCTTAAATCCTACGCGCCTTTCTGTTTTAATTCCTTAATTGTAACTCGGGTCCTCGTCAAAATCTTTATACTGAGGTTGATATTTAAAAATAAAGAGAACTACTCTTTCCAAATGTTTACTTTAAGGAAAGGTATATAAAAGATCGTTTATTATTAGTCGAATATTTGCCACTAAAAAAAGCCAGGATCACTTACTTTTTTTAACCTCCATTTTGAACCCTTATATCTTTTTTTTTCCCCCAGATATCCCACCTCATCACTGATTAGCTATTTGATTCGCAACTCTGTTCCAAGAATATAAAACAGAAAAGTGCGTAGAAACTCCGTAATAGAACTTGATGGATTAATGTAAAATCTTGGAAAAAGCAAAGTTCATTGCTTATGCATAAATATATATTGCATTTGGTGGAATATCAGAACAATTTTTCCGGAATCCCAGACAGCACACGATATCCTATGGATATCCGTTTTATGTCCATTTCATGTCGAAATGTCCATGGACTTCATAAGACATCCATAAGATATATATTTTTGGACACTCTTGGGATATTTTAAAATGGACATGTTTATATATCCATATGTTATCCAGTTTAACATATTACACACAAACATGCTCGCGTAAGTTTCACCGACGCCGCTAGGCGTCGCATAAGACCATAAACTTTCTCGTAAGTAAAATTCACTTGGAAATATATATAAGTAATCCTAAAGTGTACTTCTCATTCAAATGAATTAATTTTTGAAACTGTAATTGTTCCAACGACATTAGAGTTAGAACTCGAGAATGAGATGTGCAAAAATATCTTATTCTAAAACAATATTTTCGTATATAATTGTGTTTACAGGGTTGAATAAAATTTGTCGTACATGTGAAATAATATCCTTATTGGCCGTTTTATCATGTACATTTCACGTCCATATGAAATCCGAATATATGTCCGATATTGTTAATTTATGTCCATTTGACATCCATCGAATATCTATTGGACATGTCAGGGACTTAATCACGTCCATCATTTTCATAAACAGATGTTCCATGGATATCTTATGCATATCTTATCCATTATATCCATTGCATATCTTATGGACATAAAAAGGATATATTATGGATATTTTTAATATCCTTAAAGGATATTTATAGATTGTTTTTTGAATATCTGTGTACTGTCTGGGATAGGACCTACGTATCCAGTTCATGGAAAGGATCGTGTAAAACATGTATGTGAGAATCATTTACTTAATATTTAGAAAAAAAGAAACGTATACCTGGCGCACAGTCCGCTAATCGCTCCGATTGTTACGAACCACTTGGCCCAAGCCCATCCTATCATATTAAACATATGCGGGAACGGTGCCTTGGCATCTTGTTCGTAGAACGGTAACACGGTGGTGAGCACGGTGGAAACACCAAAGTACGCGAAAAAGACGATTGTTAGCGACGCGATGATTGCTATCGGGATGGATCGCTGTGGATTCTTAGCTTCTTCTCCCGTGGTAGCCACGCAATCAAAGCCGATAAATCCATAAAAGCATGTTGCCGCCCCTGTTATGATGCCCGAAACATCGTAAGGCATGAATCCCCCTTGCCCGCACTTGGTGCCTTTGCAATCACCGCAGTCCGTGCAATCGGCGCAAATGCCTTCCGTTTTCCAATTATTAATATCAGCTATAAATCATTGCAAATTTTATTAGTGTTGTTAATATAACTTGTAATATATTTTAATCATAATTTACAGCAAAAAATTTAAAAACTGTACTGTTAAAGGATATTATAAGATTTGAAATAGTTAATAAATAATTGGTAAGATAAAAGTTGGCAACTTGACTAATTAAAACGATATTTAAGAAGACGACATTTAAGAAGAGTTCGTAAAGAGTATTTACCTTTCATGGAACCAGCAATTATAACGAAAAGTACAACAGATAAGTTCACCAGAGTGAATATATTATTCACCATTGAGGATTCTTTGGCTCCGAAAGCAAGAGCGGCTAATAAAGAAAAAAGAAATTTTATATTGCTCAACCTGTTTTTATTATTATCGAGCAATTATCTATATAACAAACTAATGAATTAATAATGTAGAATTTATGCGCATTTTTGTTTTATAAAATATATATTTTATATTCGTTATATAAAATATGTTTTGTAATCAGTTTGATCTAGAGGAACTATTTTTGTCCGTTAAACGCGCGAGATTAGGCTTATTGAAAATGAAAAAAAAATTCTCTTCTTACCTGAGAATATCAGAGTGACGCCAAGTGCGAAAAAATCCGGATATGACGACAGACTGTCGACATTGATAGGCATCGCCGATTCCAACGAGTTTTTCATGCTGTTGTTGAAGAGTACATCGACGTACGTGCTGAGAGCACGCACCACGCTGGCCGAACCGATTACATATTCCAGAATCAGGGTCCAACCCATGAGAAATGCCACGAACTCACCCATTGTCACATAACTGTAAATATACGCGGATCCGGCACGGGGCACCCGTGCACCGAATTCGGCGTAACAGAGACCTGGGAAGACAAGATGTAACAAAATTTACAAGTATTACTTACTGCAAAAATATGTGCCCTCGCGCAACGATAGGACCAACAGTTATGCCGACCAACGGCATGTGTTTTCGATTCACGAATTTACTCTTTGTCATGTGTGATATTGCGCGTTAAATTATGACAAAATAATTCAAAACCAAATACTACATGAGTAAAAGTACCTATACTCGAATAAATATTAGTAAATACATTTATATAAGATTTATATAAGAATTATCATTTTCTTTGTCAACCTCAACAACATTTTCTTTGTTAATATTTAAGTTTGTATTGGTATCCAAAGTTGTAGTAGTGGTGGTGGTGGTGATGGTAGTGGTAGTAGTAATTGTAATAACAGTCGCTAAATATATAATTATAATTTGAAAATTAACATTTAACATTTTATATAATTAAAATTTTTAATTAAATCGTAATTATTGAACTAACCTACTTGGTTATTATCAAGGAGGTCATGTGAACAAATTTTCACTGGTCTTACTCCATTATTATCAACATTTAAAGACTCATTATTAGTTATCGATTCTACATGTAATAAACTTTGAGTGCTATTTTGTAGTAGTATGTATTCTTTTGTAATATTATTCTCAGAATATATAATGTAATCATTTGTAATACTGTTTTCAGAATAATTTTCAACTATAATAACATTATTCAAACATGGTTCAATGCTTTGATCACTATTACATATTTTTGTTATGTTTTCTTGAGAGGGCTGAATTGCTTCGCTGACTATTTGAGGTAATACTATTATTTTGTGATTATCAAGCTTGTGAATACTCTTTATTGCAGGCTTATCTTTAATTCTTTCTTCTAAATTTATACAAAGTACATCGTATTATTAGTCTTAAATAAATATTATGTTATCTTTAATTCTTTCTTCTAAATTTATACAAAGTACATCGTATTATTAGTCTTAAATAAATATTATGTAAAGATCATCTAAAGTAAAAAACTGTTTAATTTTGTAAATAATTGATAAAAATTGTACATAGTTATGACATAGTGATTAAATTTGTAAGTATATATGTAATTAGATTTAATTTATAAATATATATGTAAATATACAAGTAAATATACATATACAGTCATTTATAATCTTTAAATATTTTACCATGATCTATTTTTTTTTATCTAAAGCCAGTATTCAAACAAGCCTTTTTGCTCAATGTTCCCACTCCATGACTCACTCGACTCAGCATTTTTAAAATCTGTAAGTACTTGAGCAAGTAAAGTTACCTCAAAGTTTGTAAAAAATATTTTTTTGAATCTTTACTTGAATTGTCAGAAACTGTTAAATTATCTAACTGTTGTTCATTTTTCTTTACAATTTTCTTTTGATTCGTAATTTTTTGTATAATTAATTTTTTCATTTTTCTTTCTTTTCTTTAAAATATCATACTCTACACTATTGGGATTAAATGGCATCAACCCACATGATCTGAATCCATTTTTTATAATTTTTTTCTCTTCTTTTAAAGAGTTTAGTGCCATTTCCAATACTGCAGGAAATTTCTCTTTTCTTAAACGCATGACGTTGTTTTGAATTTTCCATTTTGGAACAGTTTTTTTCCAAACTTCCTTAAACGGATGAAAGAATGCCACGTCCAGTGGCTGTAAAATATGTGTGACATTGGGATATAGTGAAATCAGTTCAATTCCTTTTTCTCTACAAAATGATACCAATGGTATCGTTACATATGTGATATGATGCATGGCCATCTAAATATAAAATCACTGGGAAGTTAATGTCTTCTTTTAACAACCATGGATAAAACACATTGGTAATGTACTCATAGAAGGTTTCCATTGTCATCCAGCCAGATTCAGATAAACCCCCAGCCACCTGGAAAATTTTCGATAATTTCCTTTGGAGCACTTTGTTTATAATTGTATAATACCATTGGAGGTGCTCGAGTACCTTCAGCATTATACATAAATAATACAATAACACTTTCTTTTTCATGGGCATTTACAACTGTATATAATATACTATTATATACAGTTATACTAAAACACTACGTGTTTCTTTTAGTGCAAGTATCTTTTGGGCACAATTGAATATTCGTTTCATCACAATTAAATACTTGTGATGCATGAGGGTTAAGCAGATTTTTTCCTTGCAAATAGGTTTGTATTTCTGCAAACATTTTCGTAAGTTTTCTTCACTAACAGATGCTTTTGTAGATGTCAAATGTTGAACTGTTCTCATTGCTAAATAGGGGTGACGCTTAAGAGACCCTTCGTATCAATGATGACCAGGTCTGCTATCCTTGAAGGGAGTTTCTTTGCCTATACTTTTTGCATAGTTTTGTATGCAATCTAATAACTCTGTTTTAGTAAGTGGAAAGCCCCGCTCAGATCTGTATCTAATCCAATTAGCAATTTCTTCTTCTTCTTTTTCTGAAAAAATTGTCAATGGGCTACTTTTCCAATTCGTTCATTTAGGATTTTTGTATTTTCTGAAAAGCGTTGTTTGAGGAATTCCAAAAGAATCTGCAACTTTCCTAATAGAAACCTTCCGTTACAGACCTCAAAGCATGTTGGAGTGCTTCAGGTGAATATATTTTTCCCTTTCTCCTCAACTTAAAGGTTTTTTTATTTTTTTCATTAATTTTTGCCACTTTCTTTATATCATTCAGTACACCTCTAATTTTTTTTGTTACTTGGACCTCTTTTTTTGCACTCTTTCCCAACTTTCCTTATAAAATATGAATTTTACAAATGTTTAAATAAATTAAGTTTATTTATTATATAAAATGAGAAAAATTTTGGAAATTTACATTGAGTTAGTTTTTTAGGTTATATTCTAGATTTTAGTACAGTTTTGAATTAAAATGTACTTACGTTGCTCTCGATAATCCAATTAACAAAGAAAACAGTGTTAAATTTTTATTTATTGTAAAAAAATATAATTTAACGATATATATATATATATATATATATATATATATATATCGTTAATGTGTATATATATATATATATATATATATATATATATATATATATTTCAATTCTTTAAGTAATGATTTACAAACGCGTGTTCCGTCAAGCGAGCATACAATGATAATAAGCTGACCGTAACACGGAACGCCGTTCCACAATATGAACTATTACAAAAATGAATGTACATAAAATGGAACATCTATTTAATAATTTCAAAAAGTATTAAAAGTTTAGAGAATTTGTAAAATTAAAATCTATAAACATTAAACAATAAAACACTAACAATAAGTGTAAAATACATAAGTATAAAATTGATTATTTTTTAAAATATACTTGATAAAGCAAAACGTTTACGTCAGCTGCTTTGACTACAAAAATGAACAATTTTTATAGATCTAGAGACGAACTTTATTTAAACTTTTTTTTTCAATATTAAATATTTATTTATAGTATTGATTTTTATTTAAATATAAATCTAAAGATTTATAAATGTTAACTTAATTTTTTCATTAATTTGTACGCACTATAATAATATTTAAATATTAAATTTTATTAAATTGTTTCAAACATAGGGCATGTTCCGTCATAGGTACTTTTCTTTGCATATATCAATTTTCATCAGTTCGTGTTGTTTTATTGCTTAGAGCCAAAAGTAAATAGCTTTCTTCCCTGCTTTATCATAATTTTACATCATGTAATTTTATAATAATATATACTATTTATACATATAATATAATTACAATCTCTAGAGGGAATCTTTTACACTTTGACACAAAGATTTATTATGTCGCGTAAAATTGAAGACAAAATCATAACTGACAAATTAATTTTAAAGTTTCAAACATTCTCTTATATAATAGAATTATATTATAATTCTATTAATAGAATAAATAAATTATATTAATAGAATAGATACAAGCATTAACTTTTTTCCAATTGATTCAACGTGAATTAGAGCATAACGTAAATCGCGGTAGCTTCACTTTATCTGAATTTACTTTAGCAAACATATATAAAGGTAAACAGATACCACTTGAATAAAAAAATATGTTTGTGATATTCACATGCGGCGTTTATTAATCATCCTTATCATTATGAATTATTATTACTTATCAAGTACGCGAAACGATTAACCGTGAAACGTTAATCTTAAAATTATCGATTAATTCACCGAATCGGTCCCTTTCTTTTCTAGATATTTTTAACCAGTTATGGTAATGAAATTCTCGAATCTCGAATGAAACAAATTTCGTGCGGTCATCGTGCTTTGAAACAACGTTAGCGACTTTCATATTCTGCAAAGCTTGCATTTTTGTTGCCGGGATTGAGATCTGCTTAAGGTAACAGCGAGATTGGAAGACGAAGAGATGCCCGGACCACACATTTATTATTTGACAATATTTAATTTCGTATAATTTCTTTAAGATTACTTTTTTCCCCATGAAACTGCCTAAGAGAAGAGTTGCGATTTCTTTTGTCTTGGGCATCTGAGATAATGTTTCAATCAAACTTTTCATATTAAAATGTAAGGAAATGAATAAATCGCTCACCGACGTCTCAATGTATCTCACGTATCAATGTGACGTGTCGTCGTAAATCGTAACGTAACATGGCATACCTGCAAACATCGATGCAATTGCAGCGATAGCGAATGAAATGACCACGGCAGGACCGGCATGGCATTTCGCGACGGATCCTGCCAAAACGTACACACCTACTCCCAGAGTAGAGCCAATTCCTAAAGCTGTGAGATCTAGAGTCGACAAGACTCTCGCTAGTGTACTTTCCTGAGTGGTGTCCACCACTTTTCTGCGACTAAATGCCTCGTACAAGCTACGTAATTTCCACTTCATTTTATACAGCTAGAAGAGAACATACACGAATGATTAATAATTAATTTAAATACACATCACGTAACAAATATTTGTAAGCCAGTCGACAAGAACGATTTGGAGAATTTTATAACTTATATTTTCCGAAGCACATTCTCCGAACTTGGAAGGAAAGATTAAAGTTGAAATTATTCAATATCGACAGAATGTTCTTTATCAATTATATCTTGTTAATGAAATATATAATATAATTAATTCCGTGAATATAAAAAGAAATAGTGTCTTGTCATAATTTGTTTGTGAGAAGAGAGTTCCAGACATCTTCTCGCTCAGCATTCATATGCGTATGAATATGATTCGTTGAAAGCTATTTGTAAAAGTGATGTATATTGGCGGCCGACACAATTTGCGGAATAATTACGAGACGAACTTACCACGATAAGTTTTGTCAAAGAAAAATCCATTTTTTTTGCAAGCAAGTGTGAAAACAATGTTACAAGAAAAAAAGACAAATTTTACAAACTGCCTGTCGAACAGTCAGCACGCGACTATTCGACGGATAAGGAGATTTAATTAAAATGCCTTTATATAAATCACATGACGACACGGCGCCTCTTCTTTCTTGACGCTTCTTGTCACTTAATTGGCCGAATTGCTCACTGTTAGTAGAAGGGCGTCACTCTACAAGTGAACCTCTATCTATATTTATTACGGTTAACCATCGACATTGATTGCAAATGCAAACATCCATCCTCCCTCCCCTCTCTCTCTCTCTCTCTCTCTCTCTCTCTCTCTCTCTCTCTCTCTCTCTCTCCCTCTCAGTTAACTTAAACATTTCCAAGAAACGAATTAAAAGTTCCCTAATTCCATTTTTCGTATCCATGATTTGCGTGATTTAATTTTCAATTGATATTAAATTTCATCATACGATTGTGCGTTTAGAGTCTGCCGGATTTTAATCTAAAAAAAGAAAATCCAGTCACATTGTTATTGTTACGCATAGTTAATGTAAATATTTCTAGCAGTAAAATTTAATCAAAGATGAATCAGATGAGATAAAAAAAATAAAGAACGATGAGAGTGTAACGCGGTTTGCACGTAAATTATCAATATACATCGGTTTTCTTTAATTAAAAGTACTATTACATATTTAATTGCACTTTGCGTATAATTACAGTTTTTCGTACAATTATCCATCTTTACGTTTTCCTCTATTTATTCCAAAATGCTTTCTTTTACTATTATTAATAATTTAATTTCAACGATTATATTGTTTATTTTTAACTGAATGATATGATTTGCGATCTTTATTTTATTTTAACGTTTCGTTTTTATTCTCATGCTCTTGAAAACCTTTTAGCCAACTTTCGTCACACATTCTAACGCATGTTGTGTGTAAAAACCTTTAGATCTATCAATCTGGAAGTGCTCAGCTCTTATTGTCTGACAATGAGAGAGTGAGATTTTTTTAATTATATTGCATCGCTGAAGATGTGGGTCACAAAACGGAACCGAAACGTCTGTCATATCAATTATATATTGTATGTATATCTTAAATTACATAATACAATATAATTTGCATAAAAATTACGTCACAATCTTATTGCCCTTTATTCTGCTTATGCCATCATGTGTAGTTCTATAAGAGTTCTTAAAATTTATTTCCGTTTTTAATTGAAGCATGTAGCTAATAATCTATCAACTCTCTTCACTCTATGACGGAGTCGACTATCACTATACAGCATGGTGGGACAGTCGTAAATATATATTTAAAAGAAGAAGAAAAAAAACATTTAATATAATTGCTTATGCATTCAGAATATACTGATTTTTACTTACTTTACGCCAATGGGAGTACGTTCACAAGTGGTACATATAATAAATTGTATACAGAGAGACACCACTATGCAATAATAAATTTAAGTTAACGCTCTATATACAGAAAGAAAATATTTGACATATTCTAAAGTCTAATAATACATTTTTTTATTTAAATTTGTTTACTTGTTACTCTATGGAAAATATTAACTCAAGTTATTGGATTACAAAAAAGTATTAAATTAGCAGAGAAACTTTCCATCATCATTTAAAAGTTCATAAAATTTTCTTAGCCCATCTTATTATCAAATACAAAAAAAATATATTAATTTACTTTGAAAAGAAGAAAAATTAGACTCGATACTCAAACTAAAAAATTATTCGAAATAAACTATACATATACGTAAATACTAAACGAGTTTTCATATCTCTTCTGAAAACATTGATTTTTACTGTTTATATCTAAATTGTCTAATATTATAAAATTAAAAATATTGTGCTATATTATATATAGATATCTGGGACTTTATGCACTCGCTGTACAAGACGTGATACTTTACACTAAAAGAAACAACTTTTTCCTTCAGCAAAATTGCATCCGTATCACTAAATGTAATAGTAAAGTAAGTAAAAAATATAAATTGTAGTATCACTAAACGTAAAGAATAGTTTTCTAATTAAATGAAAATACATATCCCGTACAAAAATACCGAAAAATTGATTTATTGTGTAACAGTGATTAAAAATAAAGTAAAATATTTTGAATTAAAGACTAATTATCTCTTTATTTTTCACAATAAATCACAGTTAGTTTAGTGATATTATTTAATTATCATACGCAATTGTGTGCAATATTTAGAATAATAGAACGTTCAGCTGGCAAAGCATATTACTATTTATATTTTCTTATTTTCTCATGAACAAGCGAATGAGAAGCGCGCACCGGTCTTGAGCACCACATAGATAAAGGCGCTCATTAATTTTAATTTGCTCTCTTGCGAAAATTATTTGTCGGACGCAGTTTTGTTGAACGAAAAAATAGTTTCTTTTATTATAAAGTCTTCGCGTCTTGCACCGAATGCGCGAATTTCCGAACTCCTTGTGTATACATGCATATGTCTTTAAAAAGTTTAAGCGAAAAGTTTAAGTTTAATAATTTCATTTATACAAATTGTCTTGTGCGAATAACAATTATTAATACAAAACAAGAGATTATATTTGAGAGAGAGAGAGAGAGGGGGGAAGGGAGGGGGGAGAGAGAGAGAGAGAAAGAGAGAGAGAGATATGCTTGATTGAATCATGAATGCAAAAAGGATGATAGAATACACAATTTTATTCCAAGTAGCACAATTACGTTCCTTTATACGCAACTTTTAATGCATTTAGACATTTTATAGTATATTTAATACACTTGTGAAAAGCACAAGTATATTTAATACTTGCGAAAAGCACGATGTATATGTACCTGATAGGAGCACCTTTATCAGCTACACGAGCGTTTCAGTACAGTTACTGTGCAACCGCACCTGAATAATACTGTCAGTTATACTGCTTGGAACTGTTTTGACAAATATAACTATTCGCTTCATTGTGCTTATCTCTGAACAAGATATCGGTTATCCTCTACACGTATGATCACAATCATAAAGAAGATACATCGATATCACTTTCCCCCTCCCCCTTTCTGAGTTCAGTATTGCTTCTACAAACTTGAAGAAAATGGTTACATGCGCCAAAGGGTTAGAATTTAAAGTATTTTTATTTTCGCAAATATTCATTTTCATAAATTGAAATGCAATTGTTATTTGTAAATATAATTTTATTGCAAAATGGACGGATTATACATTATATATATATATATATATATATATATATATATATATATATATATAACAAAACTTTTTTAAAATTGACAAATCACACACATACATACATATATACGCGTATCATACTTTATAGCAAAATAGAATATTATTCCAAGTGGACGGATGTATGTTGTATAATACAGTTGCATGCGTGCGCGCGCGGATGTGCATAATCATATAAATTTAAACTTGCAATAAATATTTTTAAAATTAATAATAATAATAACAGTATATACGTTTATTTATATGTGTTCATCACACACGCACAGAGTGATTCTAAAGATAATCTTTGTTGATATACTTAAATAAATTTTATGCAAATTAAGATTATTTCATCATTGGTATGTTGTCCGTCATTAACATACACATATTTGTACTGAATTAGGATTACTTGAAGAACATGGGTTGGCTAATAAAAAATGCCTCTATCTCGGTTCCTCTATACATCCCTCAAGTTTCTTCTCCAACCTTTAAAATCACTCTGAACATACTTGCGCTATAATTATCATAAAATATAACTATTATAGCATATATAATATTTTGAAACATCTCATGTATCCGAGATTGTATGAGAAAAAGTGTTACAAAATTTGTACGAAGTAAGATCAATTTGAACACAATTTATACATATATAAAATTGTAAAACTTGCATGTACAACTATAAAATTATCTTGTGTGTGCACACGCACACACACATACACATATTATATATACATATGCGATCGTAAAACTATCTTGCGTGTATAATTGTAAAATTATCTTACATTAGTTATTACATAAAAAAAATTTTACGTAATCAGTTTGCAGTGATGTGACTGATCAATTGATTCGTCAGTTGATCAATGACGGAAATGTCCGCAAAAATAAAACTGGCCATACAAGTGTCTCATGACGAAAATATCTGCACGTTACAAAAAGGATATTTATACCTTAGTAATTAGAACGGGATATTTTTATGTTTTAAGGGTCGCTGAATTCAAATCTGAGGTAAAAATTGCGAAATTAAAAAAATTACGGACCAAAAATTTTAAAAATTGTTCAATTTACATAAAAATTGAAATTTTTAAAACTGCTGAAGTTAAATTTAAAGTAAAAAAAAAACTTTTAATAGCAAATTCAGCATGAGCAAAAAATTCGAAATATAGTTCAATTTGCATAAACACTTTTGTAACATTTCATTAATTTGCAAATTTCAGAATAGCACATATTTCATCTTCATTTGAAAATTTCAATTTTAAATTATATTTCAAATTATATCGGAAATCTCTGAAATTCTACTCTTATTATATTGAATGATTGTCTATATCTCTCTGACCATTTTCATCTGAGCATTCATCATTTTATTCAAATTTTTTCGTTCGAATTCAAAATAAAAAATCCACGAAAATTAATTTTTATTCAAATCGACAATTATTTAAAATTTTTCCTCGCCATATTGGATTCATTTTTTCAACCAAAAATTTAAATTTAAACTCGAAGATAGCAAGACAGTTCGAGAAACCCTCAATACAAGTCTTTCGGTGAATCAAACGATTTTTTTAAACCTTTAGTCAAAATAATCCATATTGAATCCGATGGATTTTGAACTTTAAAATTTGAAATTCAGATTCAACAACTCAAAAAACGTCCAGAAAGTCTTTTTATAATTTCTTCAACTTTTTTGTCAAAAGCATTTTTGGTCCATAAGCACTTTTTTTGCTCGACAACTAAAGGGTTAATCCATCAGTTATGTATCCCTGCAGAACCACTGTCATTGAAACCTCGATGCAGCCAACAAGGAGACAAAGGCTGTTATAGCAAATGTTCCGACACATACTTTCCTTTTGTTTCCACTAGACTGAATGGAACAACAAAGTACTTATTAGAGCGTTGCATCTTTTCCAAATTATTAGTACCGAAGAAGCTGTACTTACAATAACGTAATAGTTGCACCTATCACCTTGACAGCAAGAGGAACACTTCCAATCCTGATACCAGATGTGAGTGCAATCGGGCATATTTGTGCGCTGTAATCGCTCACATTCCCTTTTAGTGGCACATTTTTTAGAGACGTAAAATTGTTTCTTGGCACCCTGGGACCAATACGGTGTACCTGAATAATCATTAAGACTTCGTTATCCCCACAGTAACACCATTATATTCTGCGAACCGATCGCATCAGGTATAGGTCGTCGATTTGATCAGATGACCGAGATACACCTAATCAAATAAACGTAATATTTTATCTGTTTTCAATTAAAATACCATATATTTTCACACGTGAAAACAAAACGCTCAGATTTACTCCCATTTACTTCCAGTGCTCAGGAGATATCCGATATCACGACGACCTGATTATTTAATTAAATATATATCGCCTTATCGTCTTTAATAAAGAGCGATTAAATGACTAATTGTTGACTGGAAAAGTAAACGAACCGTGCTCGAAACGCACACGTCATACATAACCTCAAAGAATTAAAAAGGCAGAACGCAAATCAGTGGTGTGAACTTACTTCCCCATTTGATTTCCGTGAGGCAAACATCCTGGCCCTGTTCACAGGTTTTGATGGTGTTGAGGCATTTATCTCGATTGCCCTCCTGATCCGTGCAAACGTAACATTCCAGGGCGTGGCCTGTGGACAAGAGTCATTGAGAGAGCGAAGAGGGAAGAGCGCGACTCTGGGATCTCGATCGACTTACCTAGCGATGCACAGATAACGATTAGTAGGAAATGCCACTTGAAATTTAACATATCGGGAGAGATAGCGCGGGACTTATCGTGGGACGCAACAATCGAGAATCGAGGCGAGGCACGACACAGCACGGCACGAGCTTAGTCAAGCTCAGTAGCCCACTCCCACTGCCCAGTAGTCCTAGCCTAGCGCCCCAAGTTTGAATACACGCAGCTGATGACAATAACAACGACGATGAACGACGGCACTGAAAGTCACCATGTGCTACTGTGCTAGTGTGCTGTCGCATCAGTGCGCGCCAGTGACGAATCGTCATGGAACAATCGCCCCGCAGAGAAGACTTCAGCATCAAAACTTGCCACTGATTTTTATCATTAAATTATTAAAGATTGAGTTTCTTTGAAATTTTGCTAAATTAAGTTGTTTAACATGTTAATATTAAATTGGAAACAGGGAAATTATCCTCCAGATGCCTTCGGGGCAACGGAAATACATATATATATATATTATTCTATTGCTCTATCGAAAAAAGATTTCAATGGCGCGATCGGTGGCGCCATCGCGTCCAATAAAGTTTGTAAAAATCTTAAAGTCATTTCGTTAAGGCGACGTTAAACACGCTAAAATCGCCGGCATGGTCGGCATTCATTCTGTTGTACTCACTCTTAAAAAAGAGATGTTGAATCGATTCTCATGAAAGAGAGAAAAAAAGAGAGAGAGAGAGAAAATAGCATTCTGGCAGCAAAACGTTTACTCGAGGGAAATCATCCTCTCGAATTGATTATAGACTCTACGACACAGAGTAGTAGCAGCAATTACAGGACATATTCTATTCAGTGCATTTTTCAGGAGCGGTTGCGATATAGTCTTAATTGCATTTAAATAACTTGGGAAAAAGTGCCAGGGTAATCTCTTGCGGATGTATGTGCACTCGATCATAAATGCCATAACAATCACATATCAAATTGTTAAGCAATGCTGTCGTAAAAAGGGGCATCGTTCGCAAAGTTGCACAACAATAAATGTGATAATTAATAACGTATAATGTGTAATCAAAGGGCGCGTACAACTGCACCACTAGAAGTATTTAAAAAGTGCAAAACAGAGTTTCAAACAATTTTTCGTGTGTTCCTCATACGACTACATGATCGCGCGGCCGCTACTCTCTTGCGACTTAATTGCTTGAAACCTACATATTTGAAATCGAAAATGAATTATAGAGATAAATAAAACTTGTGCGCAAACGTACATATACGGGCGAAAATCTTTGCGTTTGAAAATGCGTCCTAATCAATGTATTATAGAAATTTACAAATCCATCGAGAATTTCATTAATTGTGAGACAATAATGCATAAACTCATAATCGGAATAACAGCCGTATCATCGTGCAGTAAGTAAACGAGTAAGCAAAATGATTAGAGGAGAATGCGGCGGAGCGAGACGTATGCGTCATACGTCGTGTCGTACATGAATATCTCTCGAGCGAGTCGTACAATCGGTGAGCTGGATCGATCGATCAATCAAGCGATCACCTTGCACCGTAATCCGAGGGAAGGGCCACATAACATGGCGTAATGATCTACGTCAGACGTAAGTCTTAGACGTAAGTAACGCCCAAGAATTGACATACAACTTATAGGATATATACCCATACAGCACAGAAAGTTAAAATAACGTTGCTGCGACGTTGCAATGTTGAATGTTAAGATATCAATATTTTTTCAATGTTAAATTTATGTTGATTTTCTTACATTGATTCTTTATGTCATTACAACATTGAAAGAACATTGAATAATAAATTATTACCTAGACAGCACAATGATATTCAAATATTCTGTGTTCATACTATGAATATGTATGTACATATATCATGTACGTAATTTGAGAAAATTTCTATAATATCTCGTATAGTATATTATTTCTTATATATATCCTCAGAATATACTTGTAATATCTCTTATAATATATTTTGAATTACGCAGAAAGTAATCATTAATGGATAAATGTGTAGCAATGTGCGTAACAAAATAAATAATATTTTAAAATTTTCATGAAATCTTTTCATAAAAAATCGCCGCGTTGCAAGAAAGTGCTCTTTCTTGGTTAGGTTAAATATCCACAAACTCGCATAAGTTCGGCTCACGTCGCTAGGAGTCGCAAGGATTATTCGTTTTTTCGTAAGTAAAGTCCGTTTCGGAAACTATATGTATAAATATAAAGCTTAAAGTTCATCTTTTAACTAATCAAAGCACAACGTTTCTTCGCGTATGTGCGTTGAATGTAACCTCAATAGGACATCTAATTTATGTGAAAATAGATGCTCTTAATTTAAATATGTACATTTTGAAAATAGCACATAGTATACAAATTAATATAACCTAATCTAATAAACGTGTATGTATGCATGTGCTATCTGGGTATTTAATGTTTTTTGAATGTTGAATTGTAATGTCTACCGGATATTGCAATTCAGCGGACATTAGACGTTTCTGCAACGTCTTTTCAACATTGAATCTATATTTTACAATATTGGTACAACATTGCAATATTACAACGCAACATTTCTAAGATATTGATTCAACATTTGTGTGCTGTATGGGATATGTACATATAAGTTGAACGTCAATCCCATACAACACACAAATGTTGAATCAATATCTTAAAAATGTTGCAATGTTGTACCAATATTGTAAAATATAGATTCAATGTTGAAAAGACGTTGCAAAAACGTCTAATGTCCACTGAATTGCAATATCCTGTAGACATGGCAATTCAACCTTCAAAAAACATTTATAAATACCCAGATAGTATATGCACACATACACGTTTATTAGATTAGGTTATATTAATTTGTATACTATGTTATTTTCAAAATGTACATATTTAAATTAAGAGCATCTATTTCCACATAAATTAGATGCCTTATTGAGGTTACATTCAACGCACATACGCGAAGAAACGTTGTGCTTTGATTAGTTAAAAGAACTTTAAGCTTTATATTTATATAGTTTCCGAAACGGACTTTACTTACGAAAAAACGAATAATCCTTGCGACTCCTAGCGGCGTGAGCCGAACTTATGCGAGTTTGTGGATATTTAACCTAACCAAGAAACAGCACTTTCTTGCAACGCGGCGATGTTTTATGAAAAGATTTCATGAAAATTTTAAAATATTATTTATTTTGTTACGTACATTGCTACACATTTATCCATTAATGATTACTTTCTGCGTAATTCAAAATATATTATAAGAGATATTACAAATATATTTTGAGGATATATAAGAAATAATATACTATACGAGATATTATAGAAATTTTCTCAAATTACGTACATGATGTATGTATGTACATACATATTCATAGCATGAATACAGAATATTTGAATGATATCATTGTGCTGTCTAGGTAATAATTTATTATTCAATGTTCTTTTAATATTGTAATAACATAAAGAATCGATGTAAGAAAATCAACATAAATTTAATATTGAAAAAATATTTATATCTTAGCATTCAACATTGCAACGTCTCAGCAACGTTATTTCAACTTTCTGTGCTGTATGGGAACTCTTGTGTGTTACTTACGTCTAAGACGTACGTCTGACGTAGACCATTACGCCATGTTATGTGCTAAAGCCCGAACTCGTGTGGAGAGTGAATGGAAATCCTCGATGAACGTAGGAGGAAGACTGGATCATTTCACGCCAAAATTCCGAAAGCCTTTCATTCCGAAAATCCCTCCATCCCGCAGGACCGTCGAATATGGCTGTCACCAGACAACCGTCATTTTCGTAAAAATTGCGCAAAAATTTGCAACGCCTCGAAATTCCCGAATCTCTAAATCATACGCGGGATGATTTCATTTGAAATCGGCCAAGCGATAACTCTACAACTCTACAATAAGCCTGGCCAATATGCCTAGTTTGAGACAGACAAGAAAAAAAAGAGCTAGAGTGTCGTCTCTCCGTATCTCGCTCTACGAGACGATAGAGCGGTAGAAGCGTTTAGTTGGCGCGAGAAAAGCGCGTCAACAGGTCTGCTCTACGATTTACAGTCACTTTTTAACATAAAAGTTAAAAGTGAGAAACGAAAATGTCGTCATTAGAATATTGGAATTGAAACCAGAGTTAACACACCGCCGACAACATTAAAAAATCTCAAACACAATTTTACGAACACGCGATCCTAGTCTGACGCTAATTGACCAATAATATTCTCAATTGTTATTAAGACGATCGTCGGATAGTTTAGATCGAGGAGAGAGTCCGCTCCTCAAGGTCCGTAGACAGCTCGTCTTTAAGTTAACCAGGTGAACTTTTAGAAGCTCCCCCGCAGTCCTGCGGGCGGTCCGGCAGACATTCTGGGACGCAAAGTGCATCACATGCTTGCCACACAAATGATGTATCTGAACCCATCTATGTATATGCGTCTATGCGCGCGCGCGTCCAAGTCTCTGTGCATGGTCATGTTATTAAAAATAGCTCGGGGGTATTATTGACCCGCGCGTCACAACTTGGATTACAGACTTTCCAGTTGACCGGCTTAGGATCAAGCTACAGCTCGTGCCTCCACGCCGAAGCGCGCCATACCGAGAACAGCGAGATGACGATTCTGTCTCTGCACGCTGTGCTCAAATAGTTGACTTACAAAGCCAAGTCCCAACTACGTTTCTGCATTTTCCGCGGAACCGGGGATGAAACCGCGGATCGATGGCCGGCTCCGAGCCGAGTGAAACCCGGCGGAAGCTCGCGCGAATCCCACATGAATCGTCGTCGCATCGTCGACGCTCGCGCATTCCTTTAACGCACGAGAAGAGAAGAGAAGGGAGGAGAATCTATCCTCCCCTAGCAAAATTTCCTTCGATTCCATCGTTATCTCGAAGCCTATTCTTATCCATTTATTTCCTTCCTACAAAATATGGATCCACACGAGACGCGCGCACTTGAGAAAGAAAGAGAGAAAGAGAGCATTAAATATATTTTTTCAAATAGTGATCGTTTGCAAAGAATTGCATCGTGTATTGATGTCTGTAGTGAGATTTATAATATGTTCATTTATATCTGTAATTTATAGTTGGCGGCATATAAATTAAAGTGTTGGAAAATTTTGAAGGGAGCCACCGAATCGAATTTGATTAAACGTTAAAGAGAACGCAAACATTTTAGATGTATAAATTAATGAATAAAAAGCCGAAGCGATGCTCGTGAATGACGATGCGGGATATACCGCGTGAGATGGTTAAAAAACGTAGAACGGGTATATAGATGAGGAATCAATAATTGCGACATGTGAGAAATTAGATCGAGTCTCGAGGAAACCCAGCCATTTCATCGGGGTTGCAACTGCGAGATTGCGGTGGACCGTAAGTAGCCGGAATGTGACTAATGCGCTAGGGAGAAGAGATGCCACGCTTCTTCGCGGACAAATCAGAGAGTCGCGCGCAGCGAGAGAGATCTGCGCGCATAGAATCGCCCGGCCCGGAGGACTCGATCTCTATCCCGGCGCTACCTTCCAGCGCTTCCAGCGCTGGCCCAGCGGCCGAACGTCCGCGCCAAACGAACAGGAGCAACGAGAGGGAGGGAGGGAGGAAGGGAACACATGCAAAATCGGGCTATGGATGGAGGAAGGCAGGGGTCGGAAGCTTCCACCACCAGCATCACGGCGTTCTCCCTTCCGTCCGGTTGCGAGGCAGCTAGGGTGCCTGGACATCCCGTCCAGGAAGAGGACCCGGACCTCCATGGCAGAGGAAGAAAGGAAGGAAGGAAATGAGCAAGACAGCGGAAACGTCATACGCTTCTCCCTTTCCATTTTCTCCCGTGTCCCCGTGTCATCGCGACCTGTTTGCCGATCTTGCCGTCGCGTGTGCTCGCGGGTCTCGTCTCGTGCCCGCCACCGTCGGCGTCGGTCGCATGTCGATATTCGAGTGCGCGGCGCAGGCTGAGCAGTGGCTGCGCCGAGAGTCTAAAATTATCGGGTAACCGGCGTGCGCCGTGCGCGGCCGGCAGGGAGAAGAGAGAAAAGGAAGAGAAGCGCGGTAGTCACGGCGCGGTGCGGCGTCGCTCCGCGGAACGAACAAGGATGGTCTGCGATGGTCGGGTCGCGGCGCGGCGGGGCGGGGAGAGGGTTGGTCTAGAGCGCGGGCTAGAAGGAGATAGAGACGAACCGACGGTATATTACGCGACGGCTAAAACCAGGTACCGAGACGACGGACCGTTCGTAGCGGCAATGAGAAAAACGCGAGATAATTGAGACTGCGGGAGCGAGACGAAAAGCCAGAGCGAGCGAACAGAGCGGGACAAGAGGGAGAGAGAAAGAAGCGGGCGAGCGGCAACAAAAGGGAAAGGTGGGCGTCGGACGAGGAGAGCCGATTGCGAGATTGCTCGGCAGAGGGAGTGAGCGGAAAAGAGACGGCGCGACCAAGTGGGCAAGTGTAGTAGGAGTAGTATTTGCTCGTACGAGCGCCGTGGTAGCGAGAGGAGTAAACGGGGGGGGAGAGAGAAAGAGGGAGATACACTAGACAGAGTCAAGCGATCGGAGCCGGGCGAGCGTAAGGTGTGCACGCTGGAAGCGCGAAAGAAAGGGGGTGGTAGTACTGTTGCAGAGCAACAAAGACAGCGAGAATGAAAGGAGAAGGGGAGGAATAGATTCCCGCGTACAGTTGAAGCAGGACGAATGAAGAGGAGGGGTGCGAAAGCGCACTGTCCGCTGTAACCGAGTGTTGGGTCGGAGAGGGAGGGGGGGGAGGTAGGGGGAACCGATGGGACCGGGAAAGCCGTCGTCGAGCCGACGTGTCGCCAAGAGAGAGAAAGAGAGAGAAAAAGAGAGGAGGTGCGTGCTCCAAGAGTGACAATATACTGTCTAGCTTGAACACACGGGGCCACGCTAGACAATTCAAAAAGACCACGCACGCCAGCGTCGACCGTCGAGAGCCAAAAGCGTCGTTTCTCTTTCTCGTTCTCGTTCTCGCTTTCTCTCTCTCTCATTCTCATTCTCCCCACCCTTTCTCGCACTCCCTCCTCATCGTCCGTCAAGCGTCGCGCGCGCGAGACACACCGTCGTCGGTCGTCCGCCGAGTGACAGCTCCCGCGTGCGCGGTCACCACTCCGTGTGAGTTCGATCGTCGTTGAAGAGCGGAACGAACCGTGCGCGCGTAACCGAGAATATCGAGAGTAGAACGCGGCATTGTGACCTGACCGAGGTCCCCAGCGACGAGCCGCCCGCGAGTGGCCACGGGACACCATCCACGTCGACATCGACGTCGACGTCGTCGGCGAGTCGCGTAATCGTCGATCGACTAGTCAGCGACTGGTAGCAGTAGCGGTAACAGCGGTAATAGCAGTCGACAGCAGCGGCGGCGGCAGCGGAGCCATGGCGGACGACCAGGAGAACAACACGTGCGAGGACTCCCTCGGGACCGGCGACACCAACACCGCTTTCGCCAAGAAATTACGGGGACGGAAAGGCGCCCTCAAGAAGAAGAATGTCTACATGGTCAAGAATCACAGTTTTATGCCCCGATTCTTCAAGCAGCCCACCTTCTGCAGCCACTGCAAGGATTTCATATGGTAAGTACGAACCTTCAAAGTTGACGATTCATTCTCCGCGATTCTCATCCAGCGCGATGACGCGCCAACTCGCGTGCACTGTTTCTCTTGTTTTTATTACTACGTGCCTCGGAATGCATCAATTAGGTGCACTGAATTTTCCTCTCCGTTACATACACATCTACGCCACAATCGAGATCAATGACTCGTTCGGCAGAATTCGTCTGCTCTCGGAGAGGATGTTGCATCCCTTTTAAGAGATAACTTGGACAGATTGCTCAGAGAGCTAAAGAAAGATTGAGATTAGGATACTATGGCTCTTGTTTTCAAAACAAGATACTTTCATCCGTCAAACATCTGATTCTAAGGGGAGTCGACAGGACGGTGGGAGGAAAGCGACTCTTTCCCAAATTCCTCGGGGCGGCGCGAAAACGTTCGGGCGTTGCTATTCGTATTTTCGGCTTTGTGACTGTTACCGAGTCGTTCCTATCATTAGCCTCTTATTATTCAAACATATTCCCAAAAATACGGCGGCCAACTGTGTTTGTGTGCAGGAGCACTGGCACGCTTTCGCTCTCTTCTCATAAACGTATCTACGCGTCGGATGCGTTCCAGTAACGATCGAGTTTGCATCCCCGGGAGAGAAGAGTAGGTGAACGCCTCGGGGAGAGACTCATCACGGGACGTTTGCATCGACAGGCCTGCTCCGAGAGAGGAAATCATCTTCATGAGCTCTCACCCCGATCGATTTTCACACAAGGCTATCGTTATTGGCAATTGAAATTTTGAGATTTTTACTGATTTTTACCGATGTCCCTTGAATTTATTGATTATTGAAACTATTCGAAATTATATTTTATTCTTATTTTTGCTTCAAAAGGTAAAAAGAAAGGGTTTTTTTTTTAGTTAAAATTCAACGAAAACGGATCTTTATGAATATTTTCTTTGCAACGATCGATAGTTTCCTTTTCCTTCTTATCTTTTTAAAGCAGTGATCTGACAATCTAAATTTAAAATATTAAAATAATCTTTTTTGTATGTATTGTACATATGGCAACTATAATCACAACATCTGTATTGCTTTCCCATTGGATGCTGGAACATCGACGACCGACAAAGATCGATTACGTATCGGCTATCACGTGGCGCTCGCCATTTAGTTCATTCGTTAATTTTTGAATATGTTTTGTCAATCATAGATTTTTACACCACAAGTTTTTATTTACAATCTTGTGCGTAACGAGAGATAATTTCTGCGATGGCGCATATATAAAGTGATATAAAGTGAAACGCCATTCTAAAATTAGAAACTCAATTAACATTGATGCAACTAACTGGTTCACGGATTGATCACTTTGAATATCTCGTTTTTTTTTTCTAATATATCTTCATATACATTGTATACGATATTTTCTCGATGATTGTCAGGATGAAAGTGGCGTGCAGAAATGTTCTGCAAAATTGTGCGATTATTCGGAACGTGACGGGAAAAATCGTCTCCCCCGCTCTTCACTGGATCGTTAATCTGCTTTTGTATGTACATACATACCATCCGCTTCTAGCCATCTTTGGACCTTCGACAGCATATATTGATAATAGAGTTTGGGGTTAATTATAAGTAGAGACACTCTCAACTCCCGGCGCAGGAGCAATGCAGGGGCTCTTTCAGTTAACCTCGCCTATTTTCAGTCAGCTAATGAGATTAACGCGAAATACTGTTTTTCAATGGCAATCTCTTGACAACGTACAAATGTTCATTTTAAAAAGATGATTTAAAATTGCAGAAAATGCGCACTCTTGCCTACGAATTTTATCAACTGAAACGAAATTCCTTCTTTTTTTTTATTTATAATATGTATGTAAAACACAACTATAATTTGACGAATGATTCATCATGCGAAAAATTGGTTTGCCAAAGTCATTCGGATTTATTCGCAACTTGGTTGATTTCTTTTTGTAAATGCTCACGCGGTTTATGCTGCCCGTGAGCTTCTCATTGTCAGTCATACGCGTCGTGACAGTACGACGAAATATCCATCTTTTTCTTCCCGTCGAGACAGATGCATAATTCCAGTTAGAAACGCGCGTTCAAGCAGCGTCGAGCAGCCTATGATCAAATGATCCGGCCTTGACGCACTTGCGCGCCGTTCTTCCTCTGTCCGAATTAGAAACCTTTCCGTTGCGATGCGCGAGAATCGATCACGTCGCTGCTGCCGCTTCTTATGAATGCCACGTTCGCACGCACATGTCGATCTCCATCCTTCCCGGTAGAAGCCTTCGGCTCGTCCTCTTTCGATGAGAGCGATGAGAAAACCTCAGCTCCGATGGTAACATGTTATAACTGGCTTATAAGACAGGATATGCACGTGTTATTTTATCTTTATTGTCTTTAATGTCTTAAGAAGAAATGTCAACTTTCGTGTTAAGATCATACATTGCATTATCGACTTATTCACGTTTGTTATCATTCAATCGTCCTCTCTCCTCCCCGTCGCATCTTCAACGCGGTAATATCATTATTTAAATTCTTAATTTCTTTATGTGGATATTACATTACAAGGAAAGAATATAAAGATTTCTATACAGATTCTATTTCTCTCGTGTTAATTATAAATATTTCCATACAGACTATTTCTCGCGTTAAATTATTAACATTTCTACTCTACTTTTGTGGCTTCTACGTAGACTCTATATACAATGTATATATATATATATATATATATATATATATATATATATATGTATATATATATTGTATATATATATATATTATATATATAGTATTAAATTACAAACAGAATCTTATTTATTTAGAAAAGTTTTTTAGGTTTTGTACAATATTTTTATTTCAATATAAGTATATATACATTTCCGAAGAAAAAATAGAGCAGTCTAAATATAATGTAAAATAAATATTTTATACTTCAAAATATCAGGGAATCTTTAGCTATGTAGGGCTTCAGCAATTCGAAATTTCGTTGACGTTACTACGATCGATTCCCCATTAGATTTAAATTGGAAATTTTTCTCAAGAGGGATGGAGGGACAAATGTGTTCAACGTCTGTGCATAAATCCCTTCTATTTCGAACTCACACAGTATTGGTTGTTTTCATTTCATTTCAAGATTTGGTGCGACATACGATGCGTTGACATATCCATGACGTCGGAACAGATAGGAGAGGCCCATTTGGACAACTCCGTACACATACTATATCATATTCGTAACGACAACGACCAATGCTATGTGTGGGTAGGAAAATTAACGCGAATATTTCTGAATATACTTTTCCTGAGCTTCTTTCTCAACAATTGATCTTTAACGAAATTATTTTATTTTATATTGTCCTGACGTATGCTCAGAGTAAGTGTATAATCAGAGTTTACTAAACATTTTTTCCAATTATACTTGATTTTTATTTAACAGAGTTTGTAGTTTTTATCACAAAAGTATTTCCAACTTTACTTATTTTATCGCATCACGTACTGGATTTTTAAGAGAAAAAAAAGTTCCTGGATTATTGTATTGTATGTAATTAGCCGAAACTATCGCGGTTGCACGCTTATCGAATTCACTTTGAGTGACTTCTCTCGCCTCGCGTTGCAAAACGAAAAACGAAAGGAGCTTATTCAACATTTAAAACTTGATAGCTTCGATTTGAAAGCGATCGTGCCTCTCGGTTCGTTCGTCGATCACACACGGGAATGTATCGCGGAAGAAATCCACAACAACGTCGCGTCCGGCATGATTTGCAATTGTTGACATTCACGTGTGCCGTTGTGCCACCAACGACCCTGACGAATGATTACGCGTGCCGTTGCATTTGTCGCACGATATTCCGTGATCGCGAAGCACATGTCACGTGATGATGAGATGTGAGTTTATGATGATACCTACATCCGTATATCTATATCAATCCCGTTGTATGCTTTTGCACCCTGCTGATCGGGCTCTTTGACCGATCTGTACTTTTGCATGTACCAGGTGTGTGTGTGTGTGTGTGTGTGTGTGTGTGTGTGTGTGGGGGGGGACATGCGCAACCAGGAAACACACACACACCCACACACACACACACACACACACGCACGCACGCACGCACGCACGCACGCACGCACGCACGCACGCTATATTGTAATATATATTTTGAAAGTTGACCAGGTATTTGAATGCTAATCTATCCTGGAATAATTTTACACAAAACGGGAGACTGTCATTGCAAAATGTTTCTATCCAAGAGAACATGTGAGAAATTTCCTGTTATAATTAGAAGCGAATAAAAGACAGAGTTTTGTAAGAAATGTTTTTCTTTTTCGCGCAAACTTATCCTAAAAGAATAGGTTAATTAAATTGTTTTCTCCCTACTGTTGTATGTTGTATGTTAACGTTCGAGTCTAAATCTCTAAATGTAAGATTGGATGGATTCCGCCAGAATCCGTAACCCTAATTTTTTTTCTTTCTTTTACAGACATTTGTCTCTTTTGGGATACGATATCTCCATTTCTCCCTCTTTTTCCGATATTCTGTGTTTCAATTTCCGCAGAGAAAACTTGCGGAAAAAATTGTGAGTGTTATTTTACGTCGATCACGCTTAAATTGTTTAAACAAATCTTAGTGATATGATAGTTATTGATAATGGAAGATCCGTAATTAACAATAATTTCAATGTTAAATTGACAAATGTGGTTTTTTATTATTTTCTCTTTTATAATAATTATAATATTAATTATATTTATATTTTAATATTTTTGTCTTTTTTATATCTTTCTTATTATCGAGATTATAATGGGATTTTGCAGTATCTTGTACACAAAGTGAATTTGGTTATTGTATATTGCGAAAATCTACATGATTATCATATTTAATATTTCACACAATTATCTCTAGTAAATCGGAGTGAATAATTTTACATTTTTTTCTATTAAAATGTTTTTCATTTTATTCTAATATTGTTTTTCAGCAAAAAGAAAAAATATTCCATTTTAATTTGTTAAGTGAAGAAAATTACGTGTGAAGATTTATTATAAAAATAGAATTTAATGACAGACTATTAACCGTAATTATATTTATAAATTTTGTCCGTATATTTATCAAGATTTTTATATTTTCTGTATATTTCTTGCTCACGGGGATGAATAATTTTAATTAGATGCATTATAACGAAGGTAATAACGAAGTTGGCAATATTGCGTATGTAGGGCAGAGGTACAAGGCAAGAATTAATTCTTCGTCAGCGTTGCGTAACGTTTTGCTAACGAAGCTACGAATATCAGCGAGTAGAGAAGTGGATATTCGAGGAAAGCGATTTACGCGGGCGCGGGAGATGAGGCGTTACGTAAAACATAAAGGGAATGGCGAATTAATAGAACCGGTCCGCAGATTTATGCCGGCGACCTTTTCTATTCGAATCCAACATTTTTAGCCATATTCGAGATTGTACTTTAAAGTTCATCTCTTATTATTCCAATCTTATTATTCCAATGTCAAATTGAAGAAACCAATATCGTATGTGCTAGGAGAGAAAAGATATTCTATTTTACCGATAGTTACATGTTACGTATATATATATATACAGTTCCTTGTATCGTCATATAACAGAAATCACAAATCATCATCATTATCATTTAACTGTAATCATTTAATTGTAAGTATTCAAAAAATGAAAGTTGCATAAAGTTGTATATTAAAATTTAATTAAAAATTGAAAGTGATTATTGACGGAGTAATAAGTTTAAAATGTACTATTTTTATCAACTATATTCATTAAGGTTGGAATTAAAATGATAAAATCTAATTAGATGCTATATTTCTTATGTTTTAGTTTAATCAATTATAAAAACACTATGTCTTTTGTGAGCATTATTTCGGTTTATTTTAACAGTTTCTTCAAGTACTTACGCCATTTCTGCAAAAGACTAAAAGTCTCTCTCTCTTTCTGTTTTTTCCGAATTTCAAAACAATACTACAGTTGGTTTTACTTGCCATGTTGATTTAATCGCTCACGTAGCTTCTATACTATATGTATATACATGTGACATGTGGTAAATAAGATTCATTTAACAGGTTTCTTGATTTTATATGTGCGTCAACACGTCACGACGATCGCTTTTCAGCCCGTAGCCCGTATATCGTTATCGAGTCTTGTGGTTTTCTTCACTTTATCGAAGAGGAAATCCGCGCGTAACGTGATCGTTTGATCCATTAACTCTTAGCTACTGCTACACGAAGCAAAAACTGCATCTAATCACACTGTTATAGTTATCTCACACGCAATTAATTTCGCTGTCCTGTTATTACATAATTGACATTCTTAACGACACGCTAAGAATGACACAAAGTTGACTAACATAATTGTAACTGATCAGTAAATTGGGGCAATAATGTTATAATCCTTAAAAACCGTGTATTTAATCTTATTTTTTTGGATTCTGAAAAAAAATTTTACTAAAAACTTGGTATATTCTTCTTCTGTCTATAAAATTTCAATTGTATTATATGAATATATATATTTTTTCAGATATAAGATTATTATGAAATAAAGAAGTAGTATTTGTTAGTTGATGGTTATTACGCGTGATTATCAAAATATGATAACTATTAATTTAATTATTGGAAACTCATTGTGCACTGACCTATTTATGTAGCGGTTTCAGTTCTCCACTTGATCCTATGTTTAAGGCACTTGTAACTTGTAACAAATCTAGGTTAATACCATAACTCCCCAACGAAGTGGACCTCCAAATCATTGTCTCAATGTTAATATTTTAACACATAAACTTGTAAATTAATGTTATTTATTCATTCAAACAGCGCGATTGGTTTTTTTTTATTCCTTCTCGAAAGCTTTATTTTTAATAAGACTTTTCTAACAATAAGACATCATTTTCAGATGTCTCAATACCATTGTCATAAAAAAAATTTAATCTTTTCTGTACTACTTGTGTATCTTTTATACAGTTTGTCTTTTATACAATCATAGGGAGAATCTCTCTTTTAGGACGCTGTGTCGTTTCAAAATCGCTTTCTCTCATCTTCTCTTTCGCAGCAGTTTGAACATAATTTTAAAGAGTCTCGGATTTTGACGTGCACTTCATACATTGAATATACATCGATATGAAAATATATATACCATTACGAAATACGTACGTGTAATACATTTGCAGAGCGCCTATACGTTGTTAGGCCTATAAATTGCTACACAAAACATCTGACCCTTCTGTCTACCTGCTGCTGACAGACTGTCCCATGATTCTCGCGCGCGCTCACACACAGACTCAAGTATTTCACGTATAACCGACGAGTTCGCAATGAGCTTATAGTTGTTGACCTATACTCGCATCTCTTTTTCATGATGGAAGATGGAAAGTAACTGAAAAATGGAAGGCTCTTTGTAATAAGTAAAATCCGAGATAGAAAATTCGAGAAATTTCAAAAATTTGGTTTTAGGCTCAAAAATCTAATTTTCACGCGAGATGGAAACTCGAAAGTTTTTGAAGTGAAAAAGCATGCGTTACATTTACATTTAAATTAAATTCATTTAAATTGAAATTATAGGTACATACACTAGTTTACGAGGTCTTTTTTTTCAAACTCTGCAAAACGAGGTTTGAATATTACATTGCACAAACTTTGATATATCTTCGGGGTAATGAGTTTTCCTACAAGGCGGTCGACTTGTCTTGTTAAAGGCGAAAACGCTGTTACTATTTCCATCCCGATGTCGGAACTTACGAAAAGTTATTTCCATCGACAACTTTATGACAGTAGCTCCTGATCACACTTGACATTATCCTCATTAAAATTGAAACAATCTTGAGCAACTCAACTTGGCAGTTGTTTTCAAGTAGAGTTTTTAATTTTAATTTTTAAACACGTTTAGAATTTCTTTCCAAAAAGTACCAACTTTTCCTTTAGCATTTATATAGTTTATGCCAGTAATGTTAATTAGAAATCGATAAAGACATAGATGTTGTGCCATTTCTAATGACATCGAATGTAATTTTGCGATAATACCGTTGAAAATACCGATAAGAAGAATAAAGAAGAAAAAATTTTTGCGGGAGAGAAGCATTTTGCGGATACTGTTGAACGTTTTGTCGGTTCACTTTTTCTTCGACGTGACGATCGGGCATGAAGTGAGATGTGATGGAACACATAACGAACTGCTGTCGACGTGAACAGTGAACGTAAGGTCGTAACGTTCTCTGCACGGATTTTGTATTTTGTCGAAAATTAAATTGTATCTGAAATTAAATGAGTTTCATTAGCCGCGTAGATTACTCGATCGGAACCCAGATTTAGCGACGCGTGATTGATGATTGGGTGAGAGTAAATTATCCCGGCTGGTTGTTGTTTCATCGTCAAACATACACGTACACTGAAGCAATCACATCACTTCGATCACGGTAAATCGCTAACAACCGCGACGTCGTTATACTCTTGACAAACCAACCGGATATATTATGTCATTAACATTTGATTAATAAGAAGCAAAATATTCCGTTGTGTCGCTCGTGTGGCTACTACCTTATATAATTGAACGCTTCATTATTTTTCCCTGCATTGCTATTTTTACATTCATCATCCTTAATATTTTCATCATTTTAGTTCGGTAATTTTTTTTAATTACATCATATTATCTCATATTTTTACATGTTTCTTCATCTTCTTGTACTAACACAAAGATATTTTTTACGCGGATACAACGTATACAACATATGAGGCGTTATCAAGAAATCTTTTAATGATATTTTTTCAGAGAATATTTTTTTTTCTTATAAAACGTATGTACCAAAGGCGGTGATTGATGAATAATATTTAATCAAGAGACATTTTCTTGAGAATGTTTTTCTAGAAAATATTGATGCAACGTTGCAGGTACGGCAACGATTTTATATTCAATATCCTCTGCTGAGGTATATCCAATCAGTCTAATAAATTCATCGTAAATGTATAATAAATGTATTTCGAAGTATTGCCAAGTGGAAAAAGCGGTTTAAATTGTCATCAAAATTTAATAATTTTATTTGTTCTCAGAAAAGAATATTTTGTAGTATAAGTATACACATAATAATAATAATAATAATAACACGGTATACTTTTTACAAATGCACGTACATACATTTTTTAAATAAATAATAAATAAATATGTATAAACATCATTTTAAAAAATTGTTTCATGTGTTTGTTTGTTTCTTTATATAAAATTTGCTTGTTTCTTCAGAAAAAAGTAAAATCAATGTTATTTCTTGTCGCGCTTGTATACAAAATCAAGCTCTTTGTTTCTATTTTAAACTACAATTTGCATCTAATCCATGATTTATTTTCGTCACGAAAAGGGCATTGCGCTTCTACCGTCCATTACGAAGAATGGCTTACGAGTGTACTATAGTTACGTTTCCTCTCGTTTGCATGCCTCTCAAATTCACTTGGGAGCATATATTCTAAGTTATAGTGTAACGCTATAATGTGTCGCTGTAGTACATTGTATAAAATGTTGTTGCGTATACATATACTCGTCGGACTCGTGCTGTGCACTCTTCGTTGGAGTTAGCAAAATGTACAGAATTGCGGAAAGATTATTTAATGTATATATCTTGGATATAAGTATATCCAAGCATGTATACATATAGGTATACATAGAGATTTTTCATCGCAATCTTATACCAACGCTAGGAAAGAACATGATGTATTACAATCTCACTCTCAAACATCTTAAGTGCAATCTTATCAAACAAATCGCATATTTTTATCTTAAATCGTACTTTTTGTTTAAAAGCCAACTAATATTTAAAATAATGGATAAAACGCTGACAAATTCCACAGAGAAACGAAAGGCACATACACACCGCGTCGTGTTACACAGTCGTCTTCTTTTTCACAATTCTAATCTTTCATAAAAACTTGCATTAAACGGTGCATCACGGCGACGACGTCTAATCTAGCACGATCGTAGCGTAGATCGATAGAAAGAATTAATCCAACATAATGCCGAGAAGACACTGGATGATGGCTATTAGGTTATCCCTTCTTTCTTTCCGACGAAAGTTCACGGTCACATGCACAGCTTGCGGTGCTTCGTTCAATCTCAAACGTAACGAGATTACGTCGCGTTTACGGCGAGTGCTCCCGCGGCGTTACGCAATTACGCAGCTGCGACATCGACGTCGTGTACGGAAGGGATTTAAGGCGGACTTTTTTATATCAAGTTGCAAAGAGATACAGTTGCTAAGACTTGTTACATATGACACTAGATGACACTAGATAACGAGACCGTTGATCGTTGTTCACAACGACGACGTGACAAACTCTCTCCTTGAAAAGAGTTCCGGCGACTTCCGGCATTCGCGCAACTTTCGCGCCTATACGTTACACGAGTGATTTTCAAATATTTTCCTCGCCCGCGGTATATCTATCTTCTACATGGTATCTCTCAAAACAAAGACAGACATATATTGTACATACATAAATATTTCTCAAACACGTAGAATGAGACAGTATTTTGTATTTATTTCACTTTTCATTTTTAGCGCGTATGCCATCTTCAATATATCGCATATCTTATGTTTTACATTTAGAATACATTCTTCCAGATATATCTTGCTCTATTGCTTCGTATTGGGAACATATTTTTTTAACGATCTTTTAACCAACTAACTAGCTGTTTGTGAAGAATCGTGACAATACTCTCCGTTGAAAAAAGAATTCTGAGAATGAATACTACATATTGTACGTAAGATCTCGCATATGCATATTAATAACGTAAAGTTTATTTTATAATAAACAAAAAAAATTATTTGTAAAATTAACGTTCTGTCTGTAATAGCACAATTTTGCCGCAGCACGTGTTTTAAATGTCACCACGTTTAACTTTCTAGATAGTTTACATTATAAATTAATTCTCGGAAGTGTGTATGTACACAGCTGCCTGATGGTCTCCTCTGCTCTTTCGCTGCGGATCGCAAGGATCGTGTCGTTCGCGTTGTATCATTTCACTCCGCAGCAGTAACGAAAACGCACAATCCTACGTGAAAATCTATCTTTTCATTTACATCTACGTCGAACAAGATCACGTCGCGTCGCGTCGTCGTAAACACACACAGTTGCGTAATCCTGTTTTATTTTGTATGACATCATTCTATTTCGCACCTTCCCGTAAACTTACGTACGAGATCACGCGCCTCGAGTTTCGCGTATCGAGGTAGATGAGAGAGAGAGAGAGAGAGAGAGAGAGAGAGAGAGAGAGAGAGATCGCGGCGGCGGCGATGACGACGACGACGACAACGCCTAGACGATGGCTCCGTTACACGTGCACCCACGTTTATCGTCCGCGTCGGAATAATGAAATTAGATTGCCCTGGATAGAGTTACGAGTCGCCTGAAGTAGCGATAAACGAATGATCCACTTGCATATCGGCGCGGTGCAGGTGACCGCGTTGCGTTGTTAGTTCGATCGAATAAAAAACGATGCCTGTCGTTGCTTCGCGTTGTTATTCGGCCGAACATTACGTGTGAATCTATTACTATATGGATTACGATTACAGAGGCGATCGGCGGCGTTGCATGTATCTACTATCTACCTCAAAGAACGCGCTCCTTTCAATTTTCTCGTTGAATTGCAATCGGCAGTGATTTTACTGTGTAATCTACTGCATATTGTTTTTAGATTAAAGCCGTATTTAGTATTCTGATGAGCGAATTTGGAAGGAAAATAAAATCCAGATTAGATTTATTTAAGCCTGGATTAGGGTACCCTTAATGTAGGGTTTTTCTAGTAAGTTTTGGAAAGTAGAAAGCGTAAGAAATTTTTTATATAACACTTTTATATAACACACGCACACGCACGCACGCACGCACGCACGCACGCACGCACGCACGCACGCACGCACGCACATATATATATATATATATATATATATATATAGTCGAAAAGTCCTCTACCATTTTGCAATTTTCAATAGTTAACGAAATATTTATGATTAAAAATCACACTAGCCCGGCCCTAATATAAGTTCGCGGCGAGATACGATGTTATTGTTTCCAAGGAGGAGTTGTTTTCTATGGCAAAAAACAGGAGGACAGGGAGACGCAGCTAAAACCGCCGCTTGGCATAGTAAACAATTCCTCGAGTGCCTATGCGATATTCGGCGGAGGGTCGGGCTAATACGGAAATCGTTAACTATTGCGAATTTGGTAAAAGACTTTTCGATTCAACCTGCTCACGAAAATTTGTTCCACAATTCTGGTGTATATATATATACTGATTGTGGAACAAATTTTCGTAAGCAGGTAGATGATATCCTTTACTATTTTGCAATTTTCGCAGTTAACAAGATATTAATGATTAAAAATCCGTATTAGCCCGGCCCTCCAAATATATTGCTAGGCACTCAAGGAATTGTTTATTACTTTGTTTCATGATTACAATGATTACTAATTGCAAGTAACTCTCAAATCTTTTATGAATTTACAGTGTATACGTAACTCTATTGTAGTTTTATATTTATACATATATGTATACATATTTCTAGAGATCATATATATATATATATATATATATATATATATATATATATATATGTATGTATATTTCTAGATTATATTCTATACATATATATACATGATCTCTAGAATATAATCTAGAAAAATACATACAGAAAAATACAAAACATAATCTAGAAATATACATATATAAAAAAAAATATATATATATATATGTGTGTGTGTGTGTGTGTGTGTGTGTGTGTGTGTATATTTGTTATATAATTTGCATAAATATAATTTTATATAAATAACTCTTTCAACTTTTGTTTCGAACAAAGTTAAGTGATTGGATATTCTGCAATATACTGACATGTATATTTAGGCATCATTATTTATATATTTAATATTTCCTAGTATTGTCACTATGTGCATGTCTGTGCATAAATTATCGCGGTAAGTTATTTAAGAAGAAGCCAACAACGAGCACTTTGCGCGACATGTCTACGTAAGCCTCAGGATTGCGTCAAAATTGCGTGTCGCAGGACAGGATGTAGACGAGATACGTCTTTCCGAGCGAATGTGTTAATATTTAAGGAGTGTGGGCGGACTAGAAAGAGCCGTTCTGACTTGCAACAGTTGGATGAGAGTCGATAATTTGGATTGACGGGTCTTTAACCCGGCGATAGAGAGATTCGAGTGGAAATAATATAGTAAAGCTAGGTGCGCGAGAGGGAGTGGGAGAGAAAAAGAGAGAGAGAGAGAGAGAAGAGGTCCTGCTGCCCAGGCTTTACAACACTAGGGCGAAACGAAAGGGCGCTTCGTTTGCGTTCAATAAACACCACCAGCCTGTCGACGTACAGCTGAGTGCACGAAAGTCGACGCTTCGACGATGGATAACGGAGATGAACTAGAAGTGATGCTATATGTACATACATACTGGCCATTACATACATATACACATTGCAGCATCCGATGTAGACGTACGTGCATGCGCGCACTCTCCTTTCGACTCTGAACTCCGAGGTCAAACGCGAATCAGCTCAATTCTCCAAAATTGCCTGTCATTAGACGTAAATCGTGGTAAGTCGTGGTAAAAATCTAGCGATCCTACTCGTTTAATCCGATCGGTTGCGCGTTCGGCGTATCTGCGGGGAATCTGCGTGTAAATGTTTGTGTGTGGAAATTTTATACATTGCGCGAAAAATGAAGGAACTTGGTCTTCTGAGGTTCCTTGATCTCCAAGGCACAAGACGTTCGCTTCGAAACTACTTGTCAACTTGTTAAGTTTGTAAAATGGGTACAGTAGGCGGCATAATTTTAGTTACTTGGATGCTCGGAAGCTCTTGCTGGAAGCCCTAAAATTATTATCAGACTCATTGTCAGGAATATCATCCGTCTCTCTCTCTCTCTCTCTTCTTTCTCTCTCTCTCTCTCTCTCTCTCTCTCTCTCTCTCTCGTAAACTACAGTTCTCGGTTGTATGTTACGAGATTCTTTTCTCAATCAGTTTCAGACTCCAAGCTCCAACCAACTCTTTTTGATATATCACCTTTGGAATTCCATCGTCATTTTTGTTAGCAAAGTGTATTGAATTAGTACACAGAAAAATACAAAGCGCATTTTTCGCGTTCTTTATCGAATTCACATACTCTCCCCTCTCTTCTCTCAGTCTCTCGCTGTTTGCTTTCGTCGACACGGAGATACACATAAGAGCCGTTTTACCGTGGCGTGTCACAAGGGCTGCTTTGTGGCGAAGGGGAGGTAGAAAGAGAGGGTCACGAATCGATGAAAATCAAGGGTTAGAGGAAGGCCGCTCGGGAGGAGAGAAAGAGCGACCAAACTCGGGATGAAAATAGCCCTCTGACCAAACTCCGACTTTCGTTGCACTCGTACAATACGATATTGTACGTCGCAGCACATGCGGCCTCACCACTCGTTCGTCGTATTGCCCGCAAGGGAGACGCCAAGTATCACGAAAGACTCTCGCACCCAATCTCTATTAAATATTCGTATATTCATATACATATAATAATAGATATATTCACGTATTAAATAATCCGTGTGTAATGAGAAGAGACTTCTTTTCACGATGTATACCTATGATGTAAGGAAAGATCAAGATACGAGTGTAGATTCTAAACTCAAGGTGAACTTTTTATCAGTATTATTATCGTATAAAAATGCTTTTTTATTCGACAAACAAGATAAACATTTTTAACTATTAGTATCAATACGTATACACATAGATACGAGAGTTATTACTTTTGTCGTAATCGTAAATTCACACAATCAAAGGGAAGTAAATCAAAGGAAAGAGAATTAGACGGGTATACTCATACCTAGATTTAATTTCGAGTTTTGTGGCGAGTTTTTAACGGTGCTTGATCATTTTCGTATTGTTCAGGAATTGTTCGTGTCAATGTTGAATATCGAAAAACTTCGTCAGAGTATCAGGGACTTGGTTAACTAAAATAATTGTAAAATTGTATAGATGTGCGCGAATTGAATTGAGAGGATGTAACAAAATTACAAGAAAACAAAGTTAATATATAACGGATAAGAGACTGCAGTTATGTATATGTAAAACTACAATATATAGGTCAAAATATTTCATAAAGATATTAATTTCTGCGTGTCGTTATTTCTATAACATCAAATATAAATATATTGATAAATTTGATATAATAAAATTTGACATAATAAACTAAAGAACGTTTAATTAAAAATAAAATTAAACATAAAGAGTTTCATACAATAGTTTGATCTTGCGTCACCTTGCATCACAGTTGCGAATGTATTGCAAATTGAAAAGGAATATATGCAAATTATTTTATAATAAATAAATCTTTGCAAACATAACGCGTTAACGAAACAACGGATTTGTCAAATTAACAATGTGTAATTGCCTTTATTTTTGCCATTGGAAATTTGTGTGATTCGTGCGAGCATTGTTGAATTACTATAAAAAAATTACAGTATAATCTCTAATCAGTACAACTTCTAATCGTACTCTATTGCATTTTTTATGCACATAAATTTATACACCCGTGCTATTATATATAGAATGTAGTATTGACATTTATTTAAAATTAGTAGAGTTTATACATATATATAGGGTGAATTTTAAGACTTCTGCCACCGGTCGTGGGGAGATAGAAGGGACTGAGATAAACAGAAAAGTTCCATACCATTTTGTAAAATTCGCAATATTAACCGAAAAATTAATTTTTTAAGTTGTGCGAATGAGAGCGCGCCGTGAGGAGCGCGCGAGCCTGCCCGGCGATAGCACGGCCCAGCATAGGAAGTATAGGCTTGCTAGCGCGCCGGGAGGGCAAGGGGGGAAGCGCGCCGCTCGTGCTTACTGCTCGGCCCCTCCCACGTCTCACCGCACCGCTTCTATACTTCTTATGTTGGGCCGTGCTATCGCCGGGCGGGCTCGCGCGCTCCTCACGGCGCGCTCTCATTCGCACACAACTTAAAAAATTAATTTTTCGGTTAATATTATGAATTTTACAAAATGGTATGGGACTTTTCTGTTTATCTCAGTTCCTTCTATCTCCCCACGACCGGTAGCAGAAGTCTTAAAATTCACCCATATGTATACGTACGCAAATTTTTTACATGTGTATGATATACATATTTTGAATATAATGGAAAAGGAAAGAAAGCAATTCAATTATTTCATTTTTTGAGTTCAAGAGCAATTAACATAAATTCCCCAATAATAATCCTTGTACGATTACATGCACGATGCGAATGAGCGAATTTAACCCAATAAGTGCAGTAAGGAACAGAAAAAAACGTGGGGCAAAATAGATTTGTTGTAAAATTGATTTAAATTCACAGCACTCACCATTTCGCGGCGGTTCTCGCGATATCGATGCATCTTCCGCTGCACGTCGGAAGTGGTTCAGAAGTTTCCTTGCATCGTTCCATGATTACATTTTACTTTATGTTCGCGACAAATTCACACAAAATTCGTAGAATTGAACTTATGCACAATGCAAAATCCACGATATTTTATTCAAAACTTGATTTTCATAATATTTACAACAGGATATGGCATCGTTGCAAATTTTTTAGCTCGAGAATTTTTAGAAATTAAATTTGAAGCATATACATGTATTGCATATAAGTGAAATACATATGTATAAGCTGGAAAGTCCTTTTAATATAACGTAAATTTAATTTGTATACGTTTCATTACTTCATCGCTTCACAATATTTTTGAGAGTTGCCTTACTTGGCAGTAAATCTCTCTGTAAGAACTTTTTCATAACATTTCCACCAAGATCGCTTCGCTTCGCAACACTCTATGTGATTCTCAATTTTGCAATTCTATTTCGAATGTTGATGGAAATAGCACGGTCGAAATTGGTACAAAAGATTGGAAAGACTGCAAAAAAGACTGCAATCATGATCACATATCTGCGTAACATAATAAACTGATATACTGACAAATAAAGCTGTAATGCTTCTATCGTTATTGCAAAATTTCGATAAATTGTAACATGTAACAATTTAATTCGATAAAATTTGCTTTGCCTATTTAATAAAATTAATCTAATCAAGAAATCATAAGCTAAAAATTGCAATTAATAAAATCTATTCGCTAGACGAAACAATATTCCAATAATACCAAATTGGTGAGAATTCGTATTCGTGTCATTGTTCGTAAAGAAAATTGTGTGAAAAGATTATTGATATGTGCGGGAGAAATAATTATATCGCACTATAGAGTATCGGTATTTTCATGAGAATCACACACAGAAAATTATAGCATTTCGTGAAATTACATTCATGATATCAACGCGGCAAAGGGATTGGTTGATAAATAATAAAAGGTCACAATAGTGTTTTAGGTAAGTAACTTGTTTGGTGCGTTAAATGTCGCCACAGTATAAGTGTACCGTGAATATTATTGTGCTCGCATGCGATGAAATATGCAACTTTACGTATGAGTATGACGCCTTGACCTCCGTGTGATTTTAAGCGAATGTATATATGTACTACATACATACACCTGCACAACGCACTTTAATCACGCACTTGAACAGCGGCGACCACGGCCGCGTATCTACTTACACGTGAACGAATAGGCGTTACAGATATCTTACAATTGATATCTTTTAATCGCTGAGCGTTCCTTTATCGCTCAACACACGATTGAAGAGGATGAAGTAAACATAATATCGTAATTATTTATTATTTAGTGCAAGAAGCATACATATGCGCATAAAAGACAAATGACTGCTACATTTATTATTATATTAACTCACTTTATGTCTATCGTATGACATATATACAGGATATTTCTTATTCGTATCTGAGGGGTCAACCACTACTAAAAAAATGTACAGTGATTACCATTTCTGGTAATATAACATTTTATTGCTAGTATTGCCATTTTATTATTAATATTGGTTTCGTATTGCTGGAAATAATAATTTATTTCCAGTATTTTGATTTTATTGTCAGTATTGTTAATACTGCCACAATATAAAAAAGTATTTCCACGTATTCCAACGTATTTCCAATGTACTTTTTTTTATTATATTGCTAATATTGTTAATATGAGGTATTATTTATGAAGTGATTCACTTAAATTTTCAAAGTTTTCCGATTGTGCTCATATTTGCACAAATTGTAGTCCTATCGAAAGTAAAAACGTTGCTTAAATCTTTTGGCCCGCGACCAACTAGTTTTTTACTATTAGAGGTTTGAACTTTTATTATTTGGGCCGGCTCACCCAACTTCAAACGTCGATAACTTCCATTAAACTACTCCGATTTTAAAAAACAAAGTGTGGTTTTGAAATGTTTTTTATGCTCGTTAATTTTGTAAAATCAGTTTTTTTTTTTAAATCAACATTTATGTAAGATTTTTGAAAAACAAAACAAAAATCCAATTTTTCTCAAATTTCGACATCTTCGATTTTCTTCGGAAAAATCTTAAAAAAAGTATAAATTCCCCTTTAAAATGAAATCAGGATCAAGATGGGCTGATTTTTAATTTTCAAGATATAGCCCGTTTTAGAACCGAGCGTGTCACTTACGGTGCAGCGCAAGCACTAGTGTATGTATATACACATATATATATATATATATATATATATATATATATATATATGTGTGTGTGTGTGTGTGTGTGTGTGTATGTATAGTATATGCATGTATATATATATATACATATACTATACATATATATGTATGTATATATATATATATATATATATATATATATATATATATACAGGGTGTCCCAGAATTGTAGAACAAATTTTCGTGAGCAGGTAGAGCGGACGAAACTGAATCGAAAAGTCCTTTACCATTTTGCAATTTTCGCAAGAGTTAACAAGATATTAATGATTAAAAATCACCGTATTAGCCCGGACCTTCGCCGATTATAAGCGCGCGGTGCGAGACGACCGCCCAGCGTTGCTAGGCACTCGAGGAATTGTTTACTATACGCAGCACGCGGCGGTTTTGAGTTGCGATTGTCCCCCTGTTTTTTGCCATTTGTAGAAAACAACTCCTCCTTGGAAACAATGACGCTGGGCGGTCGTATCTCGCCGCGCGCTTATATTCGGCGGAGGGCCGGGCTAATACAGCGATTTTCAATAAATAATATCTCGTTACCTTTTGCGAAAATTGCAAAATGATAGAGGACTTTTCGACTTAGTTTCGTCCGCTCTACCTGCTCACGAAAATTTGTTTCACAATTCTGGGACACCCTGTATATGTATGTACTGATGTCCGAATCACTTGTTAATTGAAGAGAGAGGAACAAAATAAATAAAAAAACAGTTATATAGTTCGATATTATATTAATTAATCTGTTTATTCTTAAACTTTACATTAACTTATTTTATATTTTACATTAATTTTATATCATTTCGGATTTTATTTTTTTATCTTAATTTTTGGAAAAACGTTATTTTTTTCATGAAGAATATTTTTTAAATATCAGCGTATTATTATCAGTAGAAATAACACAATGGTATTTTTGTGTTTGTGGTAATGTAATCGCTTTTGTAAATCTATCTATGATTATATCTATAATTATATCTATGATCTATGATTCATACAAAGAGGCGAAGGAAAATTTAGCCAAAACTGTTATTTTTTTCAGTTCTAAAGCAAATCAATTAGCGACGGCTGAAATGTTAAAAGATAAATTTACAAAAGCGATTACAGTGCCACAGATACAAAAGCGATTATAGTGCCACAGATACAAAAATAGCATTGTGTTATACTTACTGATAATAAAATGCTGATATTTAAAAAATATTCTTTAGCATTAAAAAATTACGTAGTTCCAAAAATTAAGGCAAAAAAATAAAATCCGAAATGATATAAAATTAATGTAAAATATAAAATAAATTAATGTGAGGTTTAAGAATGAACATAGATAATTAATATAATATCAAACTATATAACTGTTTTTTTTTTATTCATTTTGTTCCTCTCTATTCTCTCTCTTCAATTAACAAGTGACTCGGACACCAGTATATACATATATACTGATACTAGCGCTCGCGCTGCATCGTGGGTGACACGCTCGCATCCTAAAATGGGCTACATCTTCAAAACTAAAAGCCAGCCCATCTTGATCCTGATCTCATTTTAAAGGAGAAGATTTATTCTTTTTTTAAAGACATTTCCGAAGAAAATCAAAAAGGTCGAAATTTGAGAAAAATTGAATTTTTGTTTTGTTTTTCAACAATCTTAGTTAAATGTTGATTTTTTTAAAAAACTGATTTTACAAGATTAACGGACATTAAAAACCTTTCAAAACCACACCTTGTTTTTAAAAATTGGAGTAATCTAATAGAAGTTATTGACGTTTGAAGTTGGGTGCGCCGGCCCAAATAATAAAAGTTCAAGCCTCTAATAATAAAAAACTAGTTGATCGCGGGCCAAAAGATTTAAGCAGCGTTTTTACTTTTGATAAGATTACAATTTATGCAAATGTGAGCACAATCGGAAAACTTTGAAAATTTAGGTAGATCGCTTCATAAATAATGCTCCATACATATGTTCTTTTTTTCTAAAATATATTTCTTCAAATTATACTTATTTTATTTATTTAAACACTATTTAATAATAGTAATTTATTAAAAATTGAATATAGGAAAATGTATAAGATCAGGTAAAGAAAATTAATTTATTATTGTTTTTATTTTACTTTACCGCCGATATATTGCTACATATTACTCATATATTGCCGTCTATTGCGAAATACTGCCATGTATTGCGAAGTGTTGCTATGTATTCCCATGTATTGCTAGTATTGCCATCGTATTGCTAGTATTGTCCGTTTTATTGCAGTTATTACTATACTGCCGCAATATATTTATAAAGAAACATATAATGATTGCCATATAATGGTTGACTCTTCGTTCGTATCTCATTCTATCGAATAAACTGTTACTTCATCGTATTATTAGTTATGAAAAGTCATAATAGTAATTATTATTATTATTATTATTAAACATGTGTAGCTCAAAATATCAACTTATTAAAAAAGGATAAATTTATATTTTATAAATTATATTACATAAATTTTTTTATATCTGCATCTCGCCACGGTTGATGGCCCGAATTTGCCCATCCGAATTAAATAATCTGACTTGGATTTATATTTATGCGCGATATTACTTTTTTTTTGTAGAATTATACAAATTTATTATACTAACAATAAGTAATTAGATTCTACACATTCATAAAAGACTTGGCACTTTTTTATGAAACTTATTTTTGTTTAAAATGTTAAAATACACAAATTTACTTGATCTTAAAATGGCAAATCTGAAACGTGGAAAAATAGACACAGGTATGTAATAATTGAATTTACATTACCAAATTCAGGATCTAAAGTACATTTATGTGTTAGTTATTATTGAATTATTTAAAATGTTGCACTAAATGAAACAACACAAGTTTTCAATAAAAATAATAAAAATGTCCCTTTAGATAGATTCATAATGTTGTTAATGTCCGTTAACCTGACATCCTCACCATAAAAAATCGAGTTCAAACATACATCAAAATTAAGTGCTAATTTATTGCTAATTTATTGCCATAACCCGAAATTTATTGTTCCAATGCATTCGCAAAAAATTAATATTGAAAGTGGTGGTGCTGAATTAACAAAAAATCCATTTTTGAAAAAGTAGAGCAAAAAGCAAATACACCAGAATTTATTGCTAATTTATTGCTCTAACATCTTGTAAATAGATCGCGGAAAAACTGCTTTTAAAAGACAAAACTTATGGTAGGCCAACGTCGCAAAAGAGTAAAATCCCTTAAAAAAATAAGTTGCTCGGGCTATTTTGGCATTAGAATATTTCTCACATTTGTTGCTCTCAAGATATGCAGTGTCAAATTTATTGCTCAATGTTTAACAGGAAAAACATTGATTATTAGGGTGGCGGTGCTAGCTTGACGTAAGAGTAAAGTCCCTTAAATAAATAAGTTGCTCGGGCCATTTTGGCATTAGAATGTTTCTCACATTTGTTGCTCTCAGGATATGCAGTGTCAAATTTATTGCTCAATGTTTAACAGAAAAAAACATTGATTATTAGGGTGGTGCTAGTTTGACGCAAGAGTAACGTCCCTTAAACAAATGGACAAAATCAGAAGTGAAATAGGAAATTGATAATATATGTATGTCCTTTTTTTTTGTCTAAAGCAGAGAATATGTACTTCTAATTAAATTTATATCTCTAGAAAACAAATTTCAAGAAAAATAATTCAGTTTGAAGCAAATATTCTCGGCTTTAGACAGTAAAAAGAACATGATTCATCAATTTTTTACTTACCGACATTTAAAAAAATTAAATTTAAAAAATGAGATGCGAGCGGGTAATTTTTTTTTTTTAAGGAATTATTTTTAATGGAAAAGGAGTCGATTTGCCAAATTAGAACAAAATCCGAGGTGAGGGCGTTATACTTATATTTTACTATATCTTTTTAAGTAAGTTTTATCTTTTAAAAGCAGTATTTCCGCCATCTATTTACATGATGTTAGAGCAATAAATTAATAATAGAGAAAGTAAATGTTTGCCAGTGACAATACATATTCTAAAATTATACAAGTATCTCTGTTTTTCATTTTTTGTTTAGATTTTCCGTCTCTTCTTTCAAAGTATACATGTGTTGAAACTTTTGAAAGTTTGCACAAATTATGTACATTCTTTATATATGTATATATACATATATATATATATATATATATATATATATATATATATATACATATCTTCCCCTAATTTATTATCGTAATTATCTCTTATCTTATAAATTGCGTATTGTGCAAGAATTTAAAAGAAAGGAGGAAATAAATTTCTGTCGCGCGCGTTCGTGGACTTTCGCGAATCTTTTCTACATTCCTTTTTGCCAAGTTTGAGATTAAATCAGGGAATCCAAATTTATATACATGTACCCAATTTATAACGACTCGGGCACAAAAAGTTGAATTGAACAGTACTTGAAACGGAATGACGTACATCTTTTTAGAGATAGATCGTCTCTCGCGTGTCTCTCTTTTATTCTCGCGGCGGTTCCGACGGCGCAGCGGTATATAAACGCGAAACGATGAAACATTCGCGCGTCTGATACGCGTCGCGGTAGAGAAGTGGAGGCGCGCTTTTATGCTTATGCACAAACTAACACTTGTAAGTGCACGGACGTACGGTTGTCTCGTCGCTTCACTCGTGTTTCATTCGCGTGTTCCTTTTGCGCGCGAGTGCAGGCTGCGGCATAACTTGCGGCGCGCAAAATTTCGCTGCCGCGCGCCGTTTTATATTCAGAAGAAATCGCTGCAGCTTTCTCCCAGGCGAAGTCTGGCTTGCACGTTGCTTGTCGAAGAAAAACGGCTGGAGTTTATTATAATATCGCGCGCGCAAAATGCACAAGATGCCTTGCTTGCCGCTTGCCTGTCGCTTGAGGGGAGCTCAAGCCGCTATCCTTTCTTTTTCTTTTCTTGTCATTCCTTCGCAGCGCGTATATTCGTTGGCATTTAGGATTACTATCATGGATATCAGGACATGAATTCCCGTAATCCTGGCCATACCTCAGAAATTCGCGAGAATCCTATCGCGTCACTATCCCACCACCCGCTCGGCTTATGTAGGTATATGTCGCGCCGGCTGGTTGCTGCCGGATTTCCTCCTGCGCTGCATAACAGGGATGAAATGATGCGACGTACCTCCAAGTGTACTCGCGAGGTTTCTGCCTTCTCGCATTCGAGAAGGTTTCCCTTCTAGCCGGAGTTTCATCTCTTCATATTAATATGCAGACATATCGTGGCATGGGCCCACAGACGCGCATGGCGATATCTATTTTCGGAGCGAAGAATTCAGTTAAATCGCCTACGTGTGGCGATATTATAATTTGACAGTCGCGCTTGAATATATCAGTATGAATAATATCAGATCAAAGTGTGTATTGCATGTATGTACAATTCGATAACAATTCTCTAACGTGAATGAAAATGTTTATTTTCCTTGACTGATTTAAGGCTATTCGTGATCAAAAATTTAAACGTCAAAAGTACGCCTAAAGTATACGCAGTATACATGTACGTACGCGATGTAAATACTGTGCTGAAAATTAAGAAATTTTATAGATTATGAGATAGAGGGATTCACTTGATGATTTTTATTTTAGTTTTTGTGTGATTCTGTGTGATTTCAATGTAGAAGGAAAAAAATTCATAAGAGATAATCCAACTTCAACAAAACGTTAAAGATTGCAAAATCTATATTCTATTTTGACAAAATTACGTCTGTGAAGTTAGCCCCCCATTATCAAAATTTGGAAAAAATAATGTGAGTTCTGGTTTCTCCAGCAAGAGTTCTAAAGTTCTATATCAGTTTTAGAAAGAGTTCCGCCGTTTAAAATGACGAAAACATCATTTAAAGAATGGGGGGCTATATCTCCGTCAGTTTTGACTTTAGCGTTTCGAGTCATTAGAGTTATTGTTAGAACTTTTCGAGGGGCTACCAGAACTCCCGCCAGAACTCCGAATTTTCAAAAAAAATTTTTGGGTTGGCACTTCGGCTGTAACTTTGTCAGTTTTGACTTTAGCGCTTCGTGTCTTAAGGATTATCGTTAGAATTCTTCACCAGAACTGCCGACAGAACTGCGGTTCTGCTTTAAACAGTTAATATATGGGTTAGACTTTAATGTCGATTTTTTGCTTTATTTGAATGGAACTCTTTTTCTAACCTATAGGGAACTCTAGAACTCTTCGAGAACTATCAGAATTTACAAAAAAAAATCCATTTTTTGAAAAATAAGGGGCACCGTGAAGTTGCCCCTCCCCCCATTTTTAAAATGATGTTTTTGTCACTTTAAACGGCGGAACTCTTTCTAAAACTGATATAGAACTCTAGAACTCTTGCTGAAACAACCAGAACTCACATTATTTTTTCCAAATTTTGATAATGGTGGGCTAACTTCACAGACGTGACAAAATTACATGTTTGATCGATCAAAAGGCTTCCCCATACTTTTCCGTCCTATCGAGCATCGAAAAGCATCGTGATTCGATCAAACCGTTTTCTGTTTTGAAAATTCTCCTTTTGAATCTCACGATTCAAATTGAGCGATATTTTCATAGCAGCCGTGCTGTGAAATTAAAAAAATAAATTGTCCTTTTCACCTTTCGATACCAACTCATTTGCCTTGATTGATTGAAATTGTTGGGCGTATTGTGGCGATTAATTTCTTAGCTGGGAAGCGACAGACAGATAGACGGACGTTGATCATGATCGATACAAAGAGCCGCGTGTTGGCGGAAGGCCAGCGAACTGCCTGTTGAGTCCCCCTCCGCGCGTCAGAACGTTCCCCCGGCCATTCATTGTTTTCGTGACTTCGAAGACAACGCGCGCGAGTTGGCTGATTCGCGATATTTATATCGTCCAACGAAGGCCAAAGCTTATTTCCCGCTTCACCTCGCTGCTACTGAGACTTACCGGCGCGGGCGGTCCGCGCGCGATATCGGTGTTCCGAGTTTACGTCGTATTATTTTCTACAATACGACTACGTCGCGGCACTGCACAATGCGAGCGATAAATACGCGATAAGGCCTGTAAATCGGCCTGAAATATATTTGCTACATTGTGTTTTAATGTAATTAAATCGCGTACATAAATCGAGCGTACATAAATGCAGCCGTAATGTATATGCAATGCACACTTAGATCTAACATACATAAATTTCAAGTAAATGTACATTATTACATAGACAAGTGCTAGTTAATAGTTCAATGGTTAATTTTTACGTACATACATGTATGGAAAGCGCTATTTTCTGTGAAATATATAGCTTTCAGAGTATGTGATACTTTTAATATATGCAACTGGGTCACTTTGTGTCTGCAACACTCTATGTAATGACTAAATATAACTTGAGTGTTACTGATAATCACTTCTCCCCCCATCCCCTTATTCTCTCTGTCTCTCTCTAAAGCTTCTGAAATTTTAACATTAAATATAACATGAATAAACAAGAATTTTAATAGACCGTGTCGCGTTGTTATGCGATATGCAGAATGAATCGGAAACGTTTGCATTCCAAGATTGAAGTGTTATAGCTGTTATCGTGTATATCATTGGCAATCAATTTCTTATTACCATCTCCATTAACTACCGCATCTCCACTATCTCTTTATCAAGATTCGCGATATCAGCGAAAAGCGAAACTCGACCCAAAGTTCCAGTAATTGGAATACCGCCTCGCTGACCTCTCTCTCTCATTTTATCTTGTTCACGTTTTTAAAGATTGTTTTCAAATGTCAAAGGTATATTTATACCAGTGTCCGCAATTAATACGCGGAATTTGAGCTTCAAAAACGAAATTGAAATTATTTCGTGGGTTGTACCTTATGCTCTTATTTTTATGTGATTGATTTTTTTTTCAATGAACCAATAATATAAATATTTTTAGTATATTATACAGGGTGTCCCAGAATTGTGGAACAAATTTTCGTGAGCAGGTAGAGCGGACGAAACTGAATCGAAAAGTCCTTTACCATTTTGCAATTTTCGCAAGAGTTAACAAGATATTAATTATTAAAAATCACCGTATTAGCCCGGCCCTCCGCCGAATATAAACGCGCGGCGCGAGACGACCGCCCAGCGTTGCTAGGCACTCGAGGAATTGTTTACTACACGCGGCAATGCCTACGAGCGACGGTTTTGAGTTGCGTCCCCCTGTCCTCCTGGCTTTTGCCATTGTAGAAAACAACTCCTCCTTGGAAACAATGACGCTGGGCGGTCGTATCTCGCCGCGAGCTTATATTCGGCGGAGGGCTGGGCTAGTACGGTGATTTTTAATCATAAATACTTCGTTAACTATTGGGAAAATTGCAAAATGGTAAAGGACTTTTCGACTCAGTTTCGTCCGCCCTATCTGCTCAAGAAAATGTGTTCCACAATTCTGGGACATCCTGTGTATCAGAAACTTTATTACTTTTAAAGGAAGAAAGAGAGAATTTTAATTATAATTAAAAAGATAATTAATTCTTAACTGGACAGGTCGGGCCTGAAACAACATTTCAGTAAACATACTATACATAATAATATAGAAATAAATAGCGATTTCGTAGACAGTTATTATCTACGCATTAATTATAATTAAAAAAATAATATAAATAAAATGATTTTTCTTAAATACAAAAACTTGAGCATAGATACTTGTATAGATACTTAAATCGTCAAAAAAAATTGATTCATAAAAATTGATTTATTTTTGTACCATCCATATGTACTTTATATTAATATAATGTAAGCACAGTTTTTTCATTCCATGAAATCAGAATATTTCTATTTTTTCTTTTTGTCCTCCATGTATATGTCGTGTATCAAATGGCAAGAAATGGGTACCAGATAATTGCTGAGTGTGTCTGGCGAGCGGCCAAACTATTCGGCTATTGTACTGTCTACTAAACATTTTCCTATCGTATGTACAATATTTTGGACGAGACTGAGAGCGACATTTAGAACACTTACTGGACTATGCATTTATAACGTCATTTCCACAGCAGTAAAAAATAGTAATATCATGAATAAAAGAGAGAGAGATTCTAATTTTTATAGAAATTATATATAACTTTATCGTCACTAATACTTGTGATTTCTTTTTTAATAGGATACTCTATTAAAGGGAATAATGTGCGTGTGCGTTGCGTGTGTGTATATGTGTATGTATAGAGAGGGGGGGGGGAGATAGAAATAGTTTCATTAATCGAGGAAAATAAAAATTTGTCATTTTTTATCGTGCTATTAGATTTGTTTCTCTATAAAAGAAAGTATAGTTTTTAAATCATGTTTTTATTGTAATTTATTACATATATATAAAGAAAGTTTAATAATACTATTAAATAATAATGATTAACAAGAGAAAGATTAATAGATTTTTTAAATAAAATTTATTCCATTTATTAGCAAGAAAATAGTATCTTTCAAATGTTGTTCATTCTTATGTGTCGTTGAAGGAATATAAGAGATTAAGCTGACTAATTGTAAGCAAGAAATCTCGGCCAAGTACTATTAATTTTCGCATACACTTGGCGCAGATTAATAGATATGTTGAAGAAAAAGAATTCCTTGTAGCCTTAGACAGAAATGTTTACGAGGTCGTTTAACCGTGTCAGTGGTTCAATCAACATAAGATTTATTTATCTCATGATAAAAGTATGTATTATACCCGATGTCAGACTTTGCAGAGAGAACTCTTGTTGGCAGTTGGCGTTGTCAACAAACCGTCAGGCGACGTATATGCTTCTTTTTATACTGCACCCTCATCGCACTACGTGTCATTAACAATGTCATTAATAAATGTCCACGAATAATCGTGTTTGCGATGTGAAACGATAAGCCGAAATAAACCGCGCACGCAATGAATTTTATGAGTTGTGCATTCATCGCGGGTATTGTTGCATCGCAAGTGCATCCAATCGCGATTTATGATGGATTTCGTCCATACAGTTTGCATAGATGCCTTTATCGAATCATTTCCTTAAACGGTTCAAAACGGTTCAATCTATGTCGAAACGGCAGACTGGATATTTGCGAAATATGTCTGAAATTTTCAGGATTTTAATGAAAAAATAATTTTCCGAAGCTTAGGAACGCTTATCTGCTTAAAATTAACTTTCTTAAACACGTAAACACAACCGTATAATTAGCTTCAAATGCGAGAGAGGGAGGGAGAGAGATATATCTTACACGTTCAAGTTATCACGAATAGGGATAATTTTTCCAACAACGAGCTAGAGGGAATGAACTTAAAAGTGAACGTGTCTAGAAAAAAAGTGAAAAAAATTGACAAGTTAATTTTATTGGAACATATAGTCATATGACGGGAAGCTGACCGATTTCAATCCTACTGAAATGACAGTTGGCCAAAGATACTTGGTGTCCTGAAACATTATCATGTGACCTTTTTTCCGGGTGAATTTTTTTTCGACCGATTCGCTGTCCATTTCCCATGATTTCTCGATTGATTTCCTCCTGGCGATTCGACTACTCTTCATTCATTTCCCGCGAATCATAGTTTTTTCTCTGAACGGAGAAAAGCTGCCACGTCTGAATTATCAGCAACTATTGAAACCGTTGTGTTTATATCTCGATATAGTAGACATGCTTGAAATGATTCCTGTGTCATTTGCAATTATACAATTATAAAAGCAGTTGACGTAAAGTCTAAAGTTTTCCGCGCTCTCATCATTACATTGACAATTGAAATTTCTGAAATTCCTTGTATTCCTTGATTTTTAGTACTTGTTGTACTAAATGTTGTACTGAATGTGATTGAATGTGTAAACGTTTAGAAAATTGTTAAAAATATATATTTATATATATATATATATATGTATACATATATACACGTCATATATATATATATATGACGTGTATAGCTGTTGCCATCGATATTATTCAAAGCCGACTGAGATTATTTTTCTCAGATTTTTTATTATCTAGAGAAAAACTCGACCCCAAGGATTACGTAAAAAGATCACAACTTTTATTTTATTCAATGATCTCTTTTCATTCCTTTTTGCGATACAAATGCGATGCTTTTGTGTGCGCCGGAATGGCACAACTAGGTATATCATTTCCGTATCATGCCATATTTGCGTTTTGATTTAAGCTTTATAGCAATGTAGGCTATAATGACAGATTTGATACGTTTTTTGCCATCTTCGCCATCTTTTTCTTACTTGGCCATTGTACATTAGTACTTTCTTTTGATCGTGAAAAATTCTACTGCAAAAGAGGGCTCCGTAATTCATGACTCTTTATCTTGTGCGGCTTGCCCCTTTCTCCCGTACAAGTTTCGCCCTTAACCCTTGACGTCGCAACGCCTTTTTGTTGCGTTCCCGTGTTGCACGACGTGCGTCATCGATGCCGTCCGTTGTTAGGTCTCTTTTATTTTTGGTATACGCGCGCGCGCAACTCTTCGACATAATTGCCATCAATGATGTGGAGCGACCTGATACTTCGAACGATGGAAAGGAAGTAAAAGAATTTATGCATTTCATTAACATGTAGATAAAATATGGATGCGCAATAAATAAGTATAATAAATAATATAACGATATGTGTTTTTTTGAAATATAAAGAATTGGAAACATCTTTTATTTAAAATTCCAATCGGGATTTCAGCAAACATTGTTAAATTTAGTATCTGTAAGTACTATTAGTAATACTTAACTGAGTAATTAATTGCACTTTCAGTAAGGGGATAAGAATAATTTATAATTTTTCTGACGATAACAACGATTGTCTTTAGATTCTTCGACGACGATGATCATGACGATGAGGATGACAATGACAATGACAATGACATTTTTTTACGTTCAACGCTGTTGAGTAAGATGTAAACTTTCGAGGCGTGTGTAAATAATTTTTAAAAAATGTAAAAAGGGTCGCCAAATCCTTCGCGCCAGTTGAATGCGAAAAATACTACTGATTACGAGTAGTATAATACGAGTTTAGTTTCGAGCGAGACGACGATATCCACGTTTAAAAAATCATAGTGTATATTTTCCTTGAAGGGAATCGATGCAGAAAACGCGGAGAGACCTCGCGTGCGATTATAAATTCATGAAACATGACTCTTTTCTTTCGAATCGACTATATATGTATATATGTATGTATATATATATATATATATATATATATATATATATATATATATATATATATATACGATTCGATTCGAGCCAAGGTACGATTTAATTGAGAGGTTAGCGATGACCGGCCATCGAAATTGCGCTTCCAATGATCGGCGCGAATGCTCGGTGAAACCTTGAAATATTGATTTACTCGTTGAAGCTGATTTAATCCAGGCAATCCAGCATAGAGTCCTCGTCTGTTAGAGTTTATAAACAACGATCGGCGTTGAAATGCACTTTTATCCACCGCTGGAAACGGGTTCTACTTTGTTTTCGCGCGTATGTATTCGGCATTATTGCATATGTACCCGAATGCCAGCGCGGTGTAACGCGATGTTGCGCATCAGTTAGGATTAAACACGAATAAGAGTCAGGAGGCAGGAGTCGTAAACGTATCGCTCGTATTTAATATATACGTTAGATAAAGATAACAAGTTGGACAATGCGACTATATTACAACGCGACGAAGGGATTTATGATCGAGATTAACCTTCAACATATACACCTCCCTATAGTTACACAACATACATACGAGGTTCGTCGGACCTTCATGTAAATTAAATGTTTGTCAAATTCATATAATTAATGATTAAAATTTGAAAAAATTCATAGTTAATCTTGAAGATGTTAGTGATAATCTAATATTATTACGAAGATGAAAACTATATGTTTAAGTATGAAAAAAAATTCTTGAACAAAAAGTACCGTGAAAATCGATTAATTTTACTTAAAAATTCATATTTTGAATTTTGAATATTTTTAACTGAAACTTTTATATACGTACTCTCGAGACATAATACATTTGAGAAAAAAATAGTTTGATTTGACACGTTGGAAAAAAATTTTGTCTGAAGTATTTATTCTGAAGATTAAAAATGACGAATTGTGAGAAAAAAACAGTATAGTGTCATATAATAAAGGAGATTTTTTAGTGACATAATATTTAATATTATGATTTCTTTTTATATGGCGCACCAAGTCCCATTTTCAATAGTATCATAGAGAAACTTGCTCTGAAAGTTGACTCTGGGGTCCGTTTCACTCCGTGTGTATGTTGAGGGTTAATAATGAGAGACAAGATGTGA